>JAQYXR010000583.1:0-72896 GCA_030545055.2 Neoaliturus tenellus
TTAAGTACATTAAAAGTTCTATTAGGAAATATAAAAATATTAAATTTAAACAATAGGGATCATTGTTAAAATTACGTTCGTTTACCGAGCAGACTAATGGAGTGAACATATAAAGGACCTGTTTACGACATGTTGTAATAAAAAACCACGACAAATTATTTTACTGGCTTTAGGTACATTAAATTTTTGATCATAAAATATATAAATATTGAATTTCAACTATAGGGATCATTGTTAAAATTACTTTCGTTTTCCTAGCTAACGCTGATCTTGTAAGGGAGTTATCATACAAAGGACCTGTTTATGACATGTTGTAATAAAAAAACCACGCCAAATTATTTTACTACCTTTAAGTACATTAAAAGTTCTATAAGGAAATATAAAAATATTAAAATTAAACTATAGGGATCATGGTTAAATTTACGTTCGTCTATCTAGCTGACTAAGGGAGTGAACATATAAAGGACCTGTTTATGAAATGTTGTAATAAAAAACCACGACAAATTATTTTACTGGCTTTAATTACATTAAATTGTCTATCATAAAATATAAAAATATTAAATTTAAACTATAGGGGTAATGGTTAAATTTACGTCCGTTTACCTAGCTGACGCTGATCATGTAAGGGAGTCAACATACAAAGGACCTGTTTATGACATGTTGTAATAAAAAACCAGGACAAATTATTTTACTACCTTTAAGTACATTAAAAGTTCTATTAGGAAATATAAAAATATTAAATTTAAACAATAGGGATCATTGTTAAAATTACTTTCGTTTTCCTAGCTAACGCTGATTTGGTAAGGGAGGAATCTTAAAATTACTTGTTTATGATATGTTGTTATAAAAAACCACGACAAATTATTTTACTACCTTTAAGTACATTAGAGTGTCTATCATAAAATATATAAATATTAAATTTAAACTATAGGGATCATTGTTAATATTACTTTCGTTTACTCAGCAGACTAAGGGAGTGACCATATAAAGGAACAGTTTATGACATGTTGTAATAAAAAGTCACGATAAATTATTTTACTGGCTTTAGGTACATTAAATTGTCGATCATAAAATATATAAATATTAAATTTCAACTATAGGGATAATGGTTACATTTACGTCCGTTTACCTAGCTGTCGCTGATCATGTAAGGGAGTCAACATACAAAGGACCTGTTTATGACATGTTGTAATAAAAAACCCCGACAAATTATTTTACTACCTTTAAGTACATTAAAAGTTCTATTTGGAAATATAAAAATATTAAGTTTAAACAATAGGGATCATTGTTAAATTTACGCCCGTTTACCTAGCTAACGCTGATTTGGTAAGGGAGGAATCCTAAAAATTACCTGTTTAAGATATGCTGTAATGAAAAACCACGCCAAATTATTTAACTACCTTTAGGTACATTAAAGTGTCTATTACGAAATATAAAAATATTAAATTTAAACTATAGGGATCATTGTTAAATTTACGCCCGTTTACCTAGCTGACGCTGATCTTGTAAGGGAGTCAACATACAAAGGACCTATTTTTGACATGTTGTAATAAAAAACCACGCAAAATTATTTCACTACCTTTAAGTACATTAAAAGTTCTATTGGGAAATATAAAAATATTAAATTTAACCTATAGGGATCATTGTTAAAATTAATTTCGTTTTCCTAGCTAACGCTGATCTTATAAGGGAGTTAACATACAAAGGACCTGTTTATAACATGTTGTAATAAAAAACCACGCCAAATTATTTTACTACTTTTAAGTACATTAAAAGTACTATAAGGAAATGTAAAAATATTAAAATTAAACTATAGGGATCATGGTTAAATTTACGTTCGTCTATCTAGCTGACTAAGGGAGTGAACATATAAAGGACCTGTTTATGACATGTTGTAATAAAAAACCACGACAAATTATTTTACTGGCTTTAATTACATTAAATTGTCTATCATAAAATATAAAAATATTAAATTTAAACTATAGGGGTAATGGTTAAAATTACTTTCGTTTTCCTAGCTAACGCTGATTTGGTAAGGGGGGAATCTCAAAAATTACTTGTTTATGATATGTTGTAATAAAAAACCACGCCAAATTATTTTACTACCTTTAAGTACATTAAAAGTTCTATTACGAAATATAAAAATATTAAATTTAAACTATAGGGATCATTGTTAAAATTACTTTCGTTTACTGAGCACTTTTTATTGTATGATTACTCTCTTACAGTAAAAATTTGAACATGGACGGGTACTTTGTCTAAAGACAGCCAGTGACAGCCAACTCAAATGAAGTCATTTTAACAATGATCCCTATCATCAAACGTTAATATTTTTATGTTTTCCTTTTTTTTAGGAAATATTTATATATTTCCTAATAGAACTTTTAATGTACTTAAAGGTAGTAAAATAATTTGGCGTGGTTTTTTTATTACAACATGTCAAAAATAGGTCCTTTATATGTTGACTCCCTTAGTCAGCTAGGTAAACGAACGTAATTTTAACAATGATCCCTATAGTTTAAATTTAGTATTTTTTATATTTTATGATAGACACTTTCATGTACTTAAAGGTAGTAAAATAATTTGGCGTGGTTTTTTATTACAACATATCATAAACACGTCCTTTGTATGTTGACTCCCTTACATGATCAGCGTCAGCTAGGTAAACGAACGTAATTTTAACAATGATCCCTATAGGTTAAATTTAATATTTTTATATTTCCTAATAGAACTTTTAATGTACTTAAAGGTAGTAAAATAATTTGGCGTGGTTTTTTATTACAACATGTCATAAATAGGTCCTTTGTATGTTGACTCCCTTACAAGATCAGCGTCAGCTAGGTAAACGAACGTAATTTTAACAATGATCCCTATTGTTTAAATTAATATTTATATATTTTATGATAGACATTTTAATGTACTTAAAGGTTGTAAAATAATTTGGGGTGGTTTTTTATTACAACATATCATAAACAGGTCCTTTGTATGTTGACTCCCTTACATGATCAGCGTCAGCTAGGTAAACGGACGTAAATTTAACCATGATCCCTATAGTTTAAATTTAATATTTTTATATTTTATGATAGACACTTTAATGTACTTAAAGGTTGTAAAATAATTTTGCGTGGTTTTTTATTACAACATATCATAAACAGGTCCTTTGTATGTTGACTCCCTTACATGATCAGCGTCAGCTAGGTAAACGGACGTAAATTTAACCATGATCCCTATAGTTTAAATTTAATATTTTTATGTTTTATGATACACACTTTCATGTACTTAAAGGTAGTAAAATAATTTGGCGTGGTTTTTTATTACAAAATATCATAAACTGGTCCTTTGTATGTTGACTCCCTTACATGATCAGCGTCAGCTAATTAAACGGACGTAAATTTAACCATGATCCCTATAGTTAAAATTCAATATTTATATTTTTTCTAATAGACAAATTAATGTACTTAAAGATGGTAAAATAATTTGTCGTGGTTTTTTACGACAACATGTCATAAACAGGTCCTTTATATGTTCACTCCCTTAGTCAGCTAGGTAAACGAACGTAATTTTAACAATGATCCCTATAGGTTAAATTTAATATTTTTATATTTTCTAATAGTACTTTTAATTTACTTAAAGGTAGTAAAATAATTTGTCGTGGTTTTTTATCACAACATGTCATAAACAGGTCCTTTATATGTTGACTCCCTTAGTCAGCTATTTAAACGAACGTAATTTTAACAATGATCCCTATAGTTTAAATTTAGTATTTTTATATTTTATGATAGACACTTTCATGTACTTAAAGGTAGTAAAATAATTTGGCGTGGTTTTTTATTACAACATATCATAAACACGTCCTTTGTATGTTGACTCCCTTACATGATCAGCGTCAGCTAGGTAAACGAACGTAATTTTAACAATGATCCCTATAGGTTAAATTTAATATTTTTATATTTCCTAATAGAACTTTTAATGTACTTAAAGGTAGTAAAATAATTTGGCGTGGTTTTTTATTACAACATGTCATAAATAGGTCCTTTGTATGTTGACTCCCTTACAAGATCAGCGTCAGCTAGGTAAACGAACGTAATTTTAACAATGATCCCTATTGTTTAAATTTAATATTTATATATTTTATGATAGACACTTTAATGTACTTAAAGGTTGTAAAATAATTTGGCGTGGTTTTTTATTACAACATACCATAAACAGGTCCTTTGTATGTTGACTCCCTTACATGATCAGCGTCAGCTAGGTAAACGGACGTAAATTTAACCATGATCCCTATAGTTTAAATTTAATATTTTTATGTTTTATGATACACACTTTCATGTACTTAAAGGTAGTAAAATAATTTGGCGTGGTTTTTTATTACAACATATCATAAACACGTCCTTTGTATGTTGACTCCCTCACATGATCAGCGTCAGCTAGGTAAACGAACGTAATTTTAACAATGATCCCTATAGGTTAAATTTAATATTTTTATATTTCATAATAGAACTTTTAATGTACTTAAAGGTAGTAAAATAATTTGGCGTGGTTTTTTATTACAACATGTCATAAATAGGTCCTTTGTATGTTGACTCCCTTACAAGATCAGCGTCAGCTAGGTAAACGAACGTAATTTTAACAATGATCCCTATTGTTTAAATTTAATATTTATATATTTTATGATAGACACTTTAATGTACTTAAAGGTTGTAAAATAATTTGGCGTGGTTTTTTATTACAACATATCATAAACAGGTCCTTTGTATGTTGACTCCCTTACATGATCAGCGTCAGCTAGGTAAACGGACGTAAATTTAACCATGATCCCTATAGTTTAAATTTAATATTTTTATGTTTTATGATACACACTTTCATGTACTTAAAGGTAGTAAAATAATTTGGCGAGGTTTTTTATTACAACATATCATAAACTGGTCCTTTGTATGTTGACTCCCTTACATGATCAGCGTCAGCTAATTAAACGGACGTAAATTTAACCATGATCCCTATAGTTAAAATTCAATATTTATATTTTTTCTAATAGACAAATTAATGTACTTAAAGATGGTAAAATAATTTGTCGTGGTTTTTTACGACAACATGTCATAAACAGGTCCTTTATATGTTCACTCCCTTAGTCAGCTAGGTAAACGAACGTAATTTTAACAATGATCCCTATAGGTTAAATTTAATATTTTTATATTTCCTAATAGAACTTTTAATGTACTTAAAGGTAGTAAAATAATTTGGCGTGGTTTTTTTATTACAACATGTCAAAAATAGGTCCTTTGTATGTTGACTCCCTTACAAGATCAGCTTCAGCTAGGTAAACGAACATAATTTTAACAATGATCCCTATTGTTTAAATTTAATATTTTTACAGTTTCTGGTAGACAATGAAATTTACTTAAAGCCAGTAAAATAATTTGGCGTGGTTTTTATTACAATTTGTCATATACATATCCTTTGTAAGATTACTCCCTTAAAAATCAGCGTTAGGTGGGTAAATGGACATAATTTTAACAATGATCCCTATAGGTTAAATTTAATATTTTTATATTTCCTAATAGAACTTTTAATGTACTTAAAGGTAGTAAAATAATTTGGCGTGGTTTTTTATTACAACATGTCATAAATAGGTCCTTTGTATGTTGACTCCCTTATAAGATCAGCGTCAGCTAGGTAAACGAACGTAATTTTAACAATGATCCCTATTGTGTAAATTTAATATTTATATATTTTATGATAGACATTTTAATGTACTTAAAGGTTGTAAAATAATTTGGCGTGGTTTTTTATTACAACATATCATAAACAAGTAATTTTTAAGATTCCTCCCTTACCAAATCAGCGTTAGCTAGGAAAACGAATGTAAATTTAACCATGATCCCTATAGTTTAAATTTAATATTTTTATATTTCCTAATAGAACTTTATTAATACGCTCTTAATACACAAATAGCTATTTTTATATTTTCTGATAGATACGTTTAATATGTCTTTTAAATCAACAAACTATTTAATCGGGAATAGTTATTTTAAGTCTAAAAGATACCGAGGTCTATTTTATTTAACTCCTGACTACACCAAGTATAGTGGTGGGGGAGAGGCACTTCCCCGATGTCGACAGCTGGCGATAGCTGTCTTCACGACCGTGGTCACCCTAGTTTATTGGCATCAGTCTGCCAAGCTAACCAGAGCCTTATTTTTTATCCATTTCCATCTGCATAAGTATTTACAAATCATTGCATTGTGGTACTTTTGTAACATTAAATTTTGACCATTTTGCCATAAATCATGCATTTTCAAGGCATGCGCATTTATTAATGTTGTAAATGGATATTTTTTTAAAATAATCCAACACCACATGTGTAGAATCATATGGGAACAATCCACAAACTGGCTGCTCATTACTGGCACATTTACCCTAACTTAGGCCTAAGATATGATTTTACAAATAAACTTACTCTTTTTTGTATTCTTCGCTCTCAGCCTTTACACTCGTGAGATAAATTTCTAATTAATTTTGATCTTTCTCTTATAAGATAAGTTCATTGTTATTTTTTTCTTTTTTTCTTTTTTTTTTCTTTTTTCTCCATTTTTCTTTTATTGTAACACAGCACTATTGATTTGAACACTGACAAGTGGTGACGATTCTCCAGTCTCCACGACTGCGATGAAGAGGACGGATAGACACGATCGATAGATAGATAGATAGACACTAGACACTATTGAACCGTACCGTACGTCGTCGCTGCAAACTGAGACTGGGGGGAAGGGAAAGTGGGAAGTTGGAAGGGAAGACGCATTTAAGTGACAAGATAAGACAAGACACAACACGGAAACGACTATCGGACTGTCACGTGTGATTTTGGCCTTATAAAACCGGGATCTATTCTGTATCTATCATAATATATCAAATACAAATTATCAATTACTAAACCTCAATTATGATTATAGTATTCGGTAGTAATAAGGCTTAGTTTGATATTAAACATACTATAATCACATATTTTGGCAAATAAGATATTAGTAGAGTTTTGTCCCGGACTGAGCAGGGAATCTGAGCAAGGATTATGCTGGATCAGTGGCGGATTTACCACTAGGCCAACTAGGCCCTGGCCTAGGGCCGCGGGCTACAGGGGGGCCGCACGGAGTCCCAAATATACAGAGTATATATTTTTAAGGATGTACTTGCATAGTAAAGATGAACATCAGCTTTGAGCCCTGATTTTTTAGTTAGCAGACTAATTTAGTTGAAAACCCGTAAATTCACAACACAGAGACTTTGGTGAAGTCATTGTGGCGTCTGCCGTTTTCCATGCCAATTTCGGGTGATCATCAGCTACCTGTAGGTTAAGTCACATTCATATTGGTGGCAACTCTGGGTGACGACGCGGCGGCCCTTTGGGTTTTTATTATAATTAACTGAAGTTACCTCTCTGTGTCTAAAAAGTGCACCACTTTCCAATTGATATTTTTTGGGTGCCAGTTTGCTATTGGTGAGACGCTGTCAAAATGCAAAATCTGGGTGACATTAAAACTAATGTTAGTTTAATTTAAAGATTTTCTAAAACCATTACCATTTTGTGTATCAAAATTGTATATAAAAATTTTGTGTACCATAAGTATCAAAATTCAGAAAGCAACACATTTATACCAATATAGTTATACTAGCTGTTGCCCGTCACGGCTTCGCCCGTGATTGAATTTATTTTATAGGTAATACAATCGTTTTAAAGAGCAACGAAATCTACTTCCTTGAGAATGACATTGGAACAATGAAGTAGTGTGAGTGGAGCTCTGAAGGAATTTCGCAAAACCTGTTCTTAGAGAGAAAAGGTTTCTTAAATAGAAAAGGCCCTAACCTATGAGCAAATAGGAACGACCATGTCAAATTTCAACCCCGTAGGCTCTACAGTCATATTGAAGACATGTGGGTCGGAGCCCTAAAAAACATTAAACAGTACTTTTGCAAAACTGTTTCTTAGTGAACACCTATTAACAAACCGGAACCTTTACGTTAAATTTCAATCCGTAGGATCTATAGTAGATTTGAGAATTTGTGGGGAGGAGCCCTAAAAAAAATTTGCAAAATTGTTTCTTATTGATCACCTATGAACAAAAAGGAACGTCCATGTCAAATTAAAAACACGTTGGCCCTTGATTAATTTTGAAGTCAGGTGAGGTGGAACCCTAAAGAACTACAAAAACTATATTTACAAAACCATTTCGTAGTGAGCACCTGTTAGCAAAACGGAACATCCACGTTAAATTTATACCCCCTAGAATCCATGTTAATCTTGAGGTTCTATGGGGTGGAGCCCTAAACGAAATTTTTCAAAATTATTTCTTAGTAAGTAACTATGAGCAAAGAGGAACGTCCGATTCAAATTTAAACCCCGGAGGCCCAACAGTAATTTTGAAGTCCTGTGGGGCGGAGCCCTAAAGAACTTGGAAAACTGTATTTGAAAAACTGTTTCTTAGTGAGCGAGCACCCGTGAGCAAAGAGAAACGTCCATGTTAAATATCGACCCCGGAGGCCCAAAAGTAATTTTGAAGTCCTGTGGGGCGGAGCCCTAAAGAACTTGGAAAACTGTATTTGAAAAAACTGTTTCTTAGTGAGCGAGCACCCGTGAGCAAAGAGAAACGTCCATGTTAAATATCGACCCCGGAGGCCCAAAAGTAATTTTGAAGTCCTGTGGGGCGGAGCCCTAAAGAACTTCGAAAACTGTGTTTGCAAAACCGTTTTCTTAGCACCCATGAGCAAAGAGAAACGTCCATGTCAAATAACGACCCCGGAAGCCCTAAAGTAATTTAAAATCCTGTAGGGCGGAGTCCTAAAGAACTTCGAAAACTGTATTTGAAAACCGTTTTTTAGTGAGCACCCATGAGCAAAGAGAAACGTCCATGTCAAATATCGACCCCGGAGGCCCTAAAGTAATTCTGAAGTCCTGTGGGGCGGAGCCCTAAAAGGGATGTTTAAAGCACTTTTTTGAGCACCTAAGAAAAAAGAGATCACTCTAAATTTCAACCGTGCAGGTTTCCTAATTCGTATTTAAAATTGGCCATGCGGATAGCGTTATATTAAAATTTTGAAGGCCTGTGGGGCGGAGCCCTGAAGGAATTTTGTTAAATCATTTCTTAGTGAGCACCTAAGAGGCAAGACGAACCTGTGTTTAATGTTTCAAGTAAATACGTTTGGTAGTTCCTGAGATTTCATGATGAGTCAGTCAGTAATCACTCCCCGTCAGGTTTAGCTTGGTCGCTAAGCTCACTCGCCGCAACTATCCTCTAGTTTCTTATTACCAATCTCCCCTCAATAATTTGAATCAGAACAGCTGTTTACAAAATTAATATTCCTTAATGTTATCATATGTTCCAATACAAAAATGTTGCTTCCATAAGAATAACATGGTAACTTTGAAGACGTGTGGGGCGGAGCCCTGAAGGACTTTTCAAAAACCGTTTCTTAGTGGATGCTTACACCCTAAAAGGAACGTCCATATAAAATTTCAAGGTTCTAGGTCTAGTAGTTTAGGCTGTGCGTTGATACGTGAGTCAGTGGTATTTGACAAATATATAGTAGAAGAAGATTAACAAAGTAATCCAGATCAATAAGGACACCATTGCACAACTACAGTTTGGTAAAATTGAGTACGGATAGCTATCTTGACTATTTTGATAGCCTCCCACCAACAGCAATTTGACCAACGTAACGGACATAACATCCCTAAAATACAGCGGCACGCTTTTCACAAACGTATGAACAGAGAGTAGTGACTCCAGCTATAGCATAGATCCATTGACTATAGATAGTCAATGATAAAACATAATGGACTCCATGCCCCACCCCCATTTAACAGCTGGATAATCCATTATCTTTTCAAGACGAGCTCGTTCTCAGAGATCAGAGTGTACACAAACAATTACACTTTACTGGTACCAGAGCGTAGGATAAAAAATTAAAGACGATTTTAGCTTGATTTGATGACTTTAGATATACTTCAGTCGGTGAAGAGGAGGGGGGGAGGAGGGCCCCACAGAAAAGTTGGCCTAGGGCCCCAACCTTCGTAAATCCGCCACTGTGCTGGATTCGGGCGAAGATATTGACATTCTAAACTTCCAGTCTGGTGTGGAATTATATACAGGGATAGATTACTTTTTTAATGATAATGGAAGAAAAGGCCTCAGCTTTAATATATTTCATATAAATATTCGTAAACTAGATTTCATTGTACTCGGAATGTTGTCTGCGGGGGAGTGGTGGTGGGGTTGATTGTTACTACAGATGAACAACGCAACCAGAACGACGGGGTAGTGATTTATGTAAACAAACGCGTGACTTTCACTTATAGACAAATCATGATAGGGGACGTGTATGGACTTAAGGCTGATTTACACGGGTAGAGTTGTTGGTAGAGTAGAGTTTCTAGTCTATAGTAACACTACTCGTGTAAACGGTCACTAGGCAGAGTAGCTAGTAGGTGGTAGAGTAGAGTCACTAGCAGCATGTTGGAAAGTAACTATACTTCCCCCACCACTCTACCTACAACAACTCTACCCTTGCAAATCAGCCTTTAGCTTGGATTATACTTTTTTCATGAAACCTACAATTTGACTGCACTAAACTTATACCGAACTCATGACAGTAACATTGACACATTTTTTCGGGACTTGAAGATTAATATGCGCACTCTATACCAACCAGAAAAAAATGTATATTTCTAGGTGATATAAATATCGATTTGCTTAAAAACGACCAATACGCTGAGAGGTATTTGAACTGTTTGATAGGAAGTGGTTTAGTCCAATGTAATGTATTGACAAACCCACTCGTGTTACCAACAACTCAAAGACTCTACTGGACCATATTTTTGTAAGACATCCGTTCTTGGACAATATAAACTCAGCTGCTGTCTTTCAGACGAATATAACCGACCACTACGGAACTGCTTTTACGTTTTATGTCACTACCGCCACAAATACTGAAAGGAACAACACTTCACCTCACTACTATATTGACCATATGTGGTGGAATTTGGTTTCATCATTCGTTATCCCGATATCACAAACTGTGGGTCAGCTTGCGCAAACCAAAGACTTGGTTTATCTGCCCAAAACGGTGGCAACTTGACAGACACTCGATTTACAGCGGTTTGTTTTAGCTCAGTTGTAGATTCACTTCCATTCACCAGCTTTCGATTCAGTTCTTAAGGTAGTTAAATCTTTCAAAACCTGTTGTATTCCTTCGAGTGACATTATTGGAAACAATGTTACGTGCGGCAGCGTAAATCTTTTTTATATATAAAAAAATGTAGGCAAATAGGATTTTACAGAAGGTCAATTAACTGCTTTCTGAACTCGGGGTCACCAATTTATAGCTGTTTTAACCCTAGATACTTAAATGTTAAAGTAATAAAAGGCCAAGCTATAAAACAATGCAATATATTGAAACTCAAAACTCCAACTGAATGTAAACAAACAAATTTTAATTGGAAATAAAACATATGATTAAATAAAAGTTAAATATTAATATAATCTTGGAAGGGTAGGTTGTCACTACAATCATCATCCAACATCCAATCATCCAATGCTTAAGGATTTTCTTCCAATGCTTTTTACTCTTTACCTTAGTCAATTAACTTAGTGTATTGTGGCAATTTAATATTTCTTGAAAAAAATCATTAATATTATATAAAGGGGAGTAATCTAAATAACGCCCAATGTAAATAGTTGACAGTTTGCAGCCAAGTTATTTGGTGGTATCTCCCTAACTAGTGAAATCATCATAAATAATCCTCCCATAAACTGGAATCCACCTGACCAAGCAGTAAAATATTTAGGAGTGTTATTGGACAAAAAAATTAAACTTCAACCTTCATGTAAACTCTAAACTTAATTAAGCGTATTCTCGGCTCTATCCTTTTTCCACTCATCAACAGAAGATCTACAATTCAGACACAATGTGCAATATTAATTTATAAAACTATTCTCCGGCCACTAGTTTTGTATGCCTGTCAAGTATGGGGCATTTCAATTTCATCTACAAAACTTTCTAAAATACAGATATTTCAAAACAAAGTTCTGCGGATTGCAGTTAATTCACCATGGTTTGTTCGGAATTCACAAATTCATCGAAAACTTGGAATAGAACCAATAGCTAATTTCATCAGTAAGTCTACATTAAAATTCTCACATCGCCTAAATGACGTCCCAGGTGCACAACATTTTGAAATTGGATTACCCCTCCAAAATAGAAGGCTACGCCCAAGACTTTATCAAGATTTGTTATAGTTTTCTTACCTTCCATATTATTCATATTTTAATAATCTATTACTAATTTTCTATTATCAATTTTATAACTTAGAAAGAAGTGTTTCCCCCCCCCCTCTATAAACTTATTTTAGTTACAGGGTGTCTCTAATTCAGAGCGAACCCACAATGTTAATTTACTGTTAAAATTATGTTTTTAGATGTTCTGTGTATAACACTCTGTATGTTGAACCAGAAATAAGTGTTGTTAAAAAAATCCCTAACTAGGTTAGCCTACAAGCAAGGCCGTAGCCAGCGGGCGGGGGGGGGGTCAGGGGGTCGAAAACCCCCCCCCCCGAAATTTTGGCACAAATAATTAAAAACAGACCAATAAAAATATGTAGAATTTTCCCATAAAACACTGTTTGAAAATTAAATAATGCACGGAACAATCTTAAAAACAAAACAAAAAAAGATACTTATTTGCTCAATAACAATGTTCAAGTCATAAAGGAAGTCGTAGTTAGCAGCTGTGTGAGCGCCAAAATGGGATGATCGCAGGTCACGGGGGCGTGTAACAGCGAATGAGCGGGAATTTGACATAACCTTAGCAGGTCAATTCCCTCATCAGAACGTGTGCCGATAGTGAGTGTACGGTGCAATATAGTTTTACATAGTGAACTTTGAGTTATTCTTCATAATGCTTTGTGTCGTCTGTTTAATTGACAAAGACTACATAAATGCTCAGTTAGGTAGATATAAAACAAAAACAATTTAAACAAAAAAATATTTACTATAAATATTTACTATTTACTATGCAAAAAATATTTTGTTCAAAAACAAAAAATATTTTAACTATGCCTGCTCCTGCATCAACAGCCTTGATTTAACCTTTATATGACTAGGCAAGACGCAGACACGCCAACATTTCTTCTTGTAATTTTTTCTTGGGGTCAAACCCGTATCAGCGGCTTAGCACCGAAGTAGTTCTACGATGTAAATTCACAGGAGAGGCGGAATGATATAAAAATGCCTTAGTTTACTTTTTTATGAACCAACTAACTGATCTGATACAAGTATGGTATGTAACAATGTGTGTATGCACATAGATCTCGATCTCAAAAACGGGTTTTAACGATTTTCCAAAACTCTGCAAATAACCTATTTAGTTTTGAGATAAAAAATAACATATTTCAGCCGGTCTCAATGCCATTAAAAATCTTATTTTGTCATAATCTTTAATTTAAATTGTAACACTTTTAATAACATTGGTTTTACTGAGTTAAATATCTAAACAAAAGAATAATGAAAACAGCTGACTCAACTGTCAAAAAGTAGGCTACAATCAACACCTGTGGTGTTGCTACAATCCGTGAGTTCCAGTTTAAACATGATGAGGTTTTGAATGGTAGACAGTTACTGGTAAATTATAGTACTGAATGCTACTATAATTAATACAATTTAGTTTTTTTTTGATCGCACTTTATATTGGGGATTATGAATAAAGAAAATTTAGGTTACAGGATAAAACAACTATGCAATTTGTGGGATTGTTATTGGTCTTAAAACAAAACAATTAAAATTTAATTAAATCAGCTGTTAACAATAGAAATATAATCCACATGTGGAAATCATTTTATATGGTTGACAACAAGGTATAGTGTAGTTTGAAAGTAATATTTTTCATTTTTAAGCCTCAAAAACTTAGAAACTTGATTCATTTTGTGTTTTGTGACTCGGTGTTAATAGTTTCTTGTTCAATAACTTATTATTGTGTAATTTAGTGTTTTAGTTTTTTTCTATCTTTTATTTACAATAAACTTCACTTAACCTCAATGAGCTCCAGTCCTGGGAAAAACAAAAACAAACGGGTTATCCCTCACAGTATTCAGTACAGTGGACTTCATTATAAATCTTCTACCCATGTAAAGGGGAGAAATTATCAAGTTTTGAAAAAATCACGGAAATGTAGTGATAGTCAATTGGATGCCCAGGAAAACAATTTTTTATTTCTTCGTGACCATGATTATGTGGAAAATGGAATGACTTCTCATTATGGCAGGAAGGTTCCTTCTTTCCATCATGACCAAGAAATGGACTCTTCCCAAATTGATGATCTCACTATTGGTTATTCTTCTGATCAACAAATCGACAACGTAGAGCTTTCGCCAACTCACGATCATCGAGACGAACTCACACGTAATTCACCTAATCGACTTAGGGGGAATGAATTGAATGAAGCTCCTATAGACCGATCCAAAGGCAAGTCCCAAAATGAGGCTCCTCGCTACCTTGAAACTGACCCGGCCCCGTATATAATATTTGTGGACAGCTCGAATCATCCAGGCAACATAGGAAACATTCATCCGATGGCCCTCGGTTGTAAACTTGTCAACTATCAAGTAGTGGGCGTCCTTGAATTGAAGAAGGTTGGCAGAAATAGGTTGAAATGTGTTTTTGACAGTGTTAAAAACGCCAACGCATTTTTGAACTCTTCGTTTTCCAAAGAGAATAATGTCAACGCCTACATCCCTTTCTACCAAATTCAAAGACAAGGTCTGGTCAGGGATGTTGACCCATCCATTCCGGAGGCAGAAATATTTAGCAATTTAAGCCAAACTTTTGACATTGCTTCTGTCAGGCGGCTCAAAAAACGCGTTGTAAAAAATGATGGTTAGATCACTCATGTCCCAATTCCATTGGTAGTTGTGACATTTAAAGGGAAATGTCTTCCTGAACACATAACCTTGTTCTATGCTAGATGTACCGTTGAACCTTATGTCAGACCTCCTATCCAGTGCTTTAACTGCCTTAGGTTTGGACATACGGCAAAGATCTGTCGAGGTAAGAGGCGCTGTGGTAACTGATCTCTTGACCACAAGAGTCAAGATTGCCCTAACTATAGTTCTCCTTGTTGTATATTTTGTAAGGGGGGTCATTCCGCCCTTAGCCGGGACTGTCCGCAAAAAAACTATTGAATTAAAAGTCAGCGAATACATGGCTTATGAAAACCTCTCATACATCGAAGCCAGGGATATTATTGTCCCTTGTAAAAGAGGCCGACTTGAAGGTCATTCCTATGCCAGGTCTCTAAATTTCAGAAAGGACGAATTCCCCAGTCTCCCGACAAAAGTCGACACAAATGTCAGAGAAAAGTTTTGTGTACAACCAACTCGTTTTCTTCCTCCCTCAATTTCTTACCATTCTAACACTAGCCCTTCTTCAATTTCTAATGATTCTCAAAGGACTTTTCAAGATAAATCTTCAAGTTCCAAACCCCGAAAAATCCCTACTCCACACATAGTTTCTCCTAATTTCACTCACAGATACTACAATCAGTTCAGTAACCAACATATTTCACCCACTGCCCCTGTATATAATCACTCTTCTGCCCCTTCAAACTTTGGTTCTGTGACAGTGGATGATGGTTTTTCGAGTTCCACTCAAAGTGAACTTGTCTCAATAGTTAATAGGTTTGTATATGAGAAGCTTCCGATATCGAGTTTGATATCAGCCTTACGTAAAATACTTATGAACTATACTGAGCCTTCACATACTGACGACTGCAGTAATAGTAAAGCAAATGAAGATCAAGATCAGTAAAAGTTGTGTTACGCAAGTTTTCTACATCCATATTACTTTGGCTTTGTGAATACCATGTCTTTTCTCAAAAGAAACGACTAGAAGATTTTAGAAGCTCTTTGCCGAATTCTTGTTGTCTACTGACATCAATGTATAACTTGTCAATTGTATCAATGTATAACTGTATCAATGTTTATGTAGACTAATCATTACTAATGTATAATTGTTAATGTTCCTCCAAATTGTATATAGTTATGGCAAGCCATGGACATATTTGTCATGTAGCCAAAATAAACGATTAAAAAAAAATAATCCACATATGTTACCGATTCAACATGTGGTTCAACAAATATATATATTAAAGTGCAGCACACATAGGCCTACTTAAAAACAGTCTAAAAGGCAAAGAGCGGAGATAACGAACTCGTCTTAAATAGAAACAAGCATTTATGCACCTGGCATTTTAGGTCACTGTGTTACAGATATTATTATGAAGAATTATTTAAGTTTCCCGAGCAAAATGCTTGGTTCCCAGGTATTTATTATAGACTGAGGAAGAGTGGAAACATGCTGATAACGAGTAATATAGTTGGGCTACTGTGGTATTTATTGTTGAAAAATAATCAGTTTTAGGTATGTTATAGTTACATATTGTTAGCATTGACATTCAGCGACTTTTAATAGTATGTTTTTTTTAAACTCAGCAAGCTTCCCTAAAAAGAAGAATTTAGTTCATATGATGATTAATGCTGTATTTTCTTTAATGCTAATAATAATTATTATAATTGTAAATATATAAGTAGGCTACTATTTAAATATTTAAAACGTCAAAAATCACGCTCTAACATTATATAGCAGACTAATAATTGTGTTAAAATGAAAGTTTTATAGTTACGTGGAACTCAAACCCCCCCAAATTTTTTTTCTGGCTACGGCTTTGCCTACAAGGTTATATGGCTTACAATAGTTCCCAACCAACAGAATTAAACCAATTACTACATACTAACAAGTAAAAAGAAACAACCACAAAAATAATAAGAATATTGAACCTCGTGGCTTCATGGTAAAACACCAAAGCCAACCTCGTGGTAAACTAGAAAAAAATATATCTTTTTTTTACAAATTTTATTAACCGATCAGCATATTACAAAATTGCTATACAGGCTAAAGTTTAACAATAATATAAAAGTAACATATTTACAATAACTTAGGTTGAGGTCAGCTAATGGTTAGCCCCTCTGGCACAGTGTCCATAGTCATGTTAGTCTGTTAGATATATTTCTGGTCGAAAATCACTGAAAAGGAAGCTAAGAAAGGCTAAATTGTCTTAAGGTATCAAAACATCTTGAGGAAGTCTGGGCCGAAGTCTAAGTCTTGTGATATTTGATGGCTGACCTAAGTTAAAGAATTGAATTCCGCTTGTCAATTGAATTTTATTAAAGAATTTTAATGTCGTTTTCTTGATGTAATCGTCAATTGAAGAAATGCCAAGCTCAAAATGTATTTGGTTGTTTCTAACGTACCACGGGCACCTGAGGATTATTCGTTACACTTTGTTCTGAAAAGTTTGTAACCTGCGAACTGCACTAGATGATGCGGTGCCCCACACAGGGCATGCATATAACATCAGGGGTCGTAGTATGCTTTTGTAGAGAAAAAGTCCATTTTTTGTGGATAGAGATGATTTCTTATTTAGAATAGGAAATAATTTCGATAATCTTCCTTAAGCCAAATTTAATTTTTTATTGATGTGAAGTTTCCAATTTAGTTTTCTGTCGAGGTAAACTCCTAAATATTTTATAGCTTGGTCTGGAGGGTTCCATGGGATTTGTTCGCCTAGAATTTCAAAATTTTGAGGATCAACTGGTCGCCGAAGGGTAAAAATTTTTGCTTCACCCTTGGTCGGATTTATGGCTATTTTCCATTTAATGAACCAGTCCATTAAAGTGTCTAAATTGTTCTTGAACATTTTGGGCTGCAACTTCAACATCGTGGTGGGTGGAGTAAAGAAGCGAGTCATCAGCAAAGACAGCAGTGTTAACATAATTTGATAAGGGCAAATCGGAGGTGTATAAGTTAAATATGAGAGGTGACAGAATTGCGCCTTGCGGGACTCCGGCGTTTATGGGCCTGGTCGAAGATAAAACCCCACCAATTCTAACTGAAAATGTTCGGTCCTGAAGGAAGCTCATTACAATATTTTGCAAATAACGAGGTACTCCAAAATCTCTTAATTTATATATCAACCCATCGTGCCAAACACGATCAAAGGCTTGGCCAACATCTAAAAACACTGCAGCTGTATGAGAATGCCTTTCAAATCCATTAATTATATCTTCAGAAACTCGCAACAGTTGATGTGTGGTAGAATGGTGAGACCGAAAACCAAATTGATGTGGAGGAATGAGGGCGGTACTGTTTACAAATGAATCAAGGCGTTTTTGATGATTTTTTCAAATAATTTGGACAGAGTCGGTAGAAGGCTAATGGGGCGATAACTATTTACTTGAGATGAAGGCTTTCCAGGTTTATGAATGACTGTTATTATTGATTTTTTCCAAGTTACGGGGAAGTAAGAAATAGTGAGACATGCATTGAAGAGAGACGCCAGGAAAGCAAGCCCTTTCTTGGGTAAGTTGTGTAGAATTAAGTTTGGAATTCCATCATGACCAGGAGTCTTTTTAATTTTCAAAGTTTTAATGTGATGCAAAACTTCAGAGGGAGAAGTAAACTTAACTGGTCTTTCGACGGTGAGCAATGGTGAAGAAACAACTGAAGTGACATGCGATGTGAATTGAAGATCTTGAATGTCCTCGTTGGGTTGAAATGTTGATTGGTAATAATCAGCTAAAACATTCGCTTTTTCTATTTTGCTTTCATACACTTGGCCATTATTTATCAAACTGGGAATGGAGGATTTTTCCTTCAAAATGCGTTTTGTTGCAAGCCATAAAGAGTTGTTATCAGTTGCGGACAGATTAGAAACATAGTCATTGTATGATTTGTGTCTAAATTGATCTAATTCCCACTTGACTCGCCGAACTAGTTGGTTATATCGCCTGCGAAAATTTGGAGTTCTGTGCCGTTGCCATAATCGTCTGTGCTTGTTCTTCAGATGTATGAGTGAAAGAATGTGTTGCGGCGTTCTAGTAAGGGATGCAAGAGGTTTGAAAGGGTGGATAATTGATTGATCTATGGAGAAACGAATAGAGTGAACAAACTTGTCGATGGCCTCGTCAACCTGAAGGTGGTTGGTCAAATGTTGAGGAATGGTGAAGTTTTCATTAAATTTGTCTTTAAACTTGTCTCAATCGATGACTCCTTTAATAAGTTTTTCCTGTAGAGGTTCAATTTCGGGAGGACCGTTAAATGAAAGAACAACCGGTAAGTGATCAGAATCGAGGTCGACTATCGATGTCATGTGCAGTGGATGAGAGACGTTTTTAAATAAGCCAATATCTAAAATATCTGGTCTCACATTAGGGTTGTAAGAATAATGTGTAGGCTCATTGGGTGCTATGACTGACACATTGTACTCAGTAGTAGCTAAAAGAAGTCTTCTTTCATTAGGATTACTTTTTTGGCAACCCCAAGCTTCATGTTTACAATTCAGGTCACCTAATAAAATTGTGGGAGTATTGTCAAGAAATAAATTCTCTATGTAGGTTTTTGAGAATTTGTAACGTGGAGCATGGTAGGCAGCATATATTACTAATTCTTCGTTGTTTGTTTTTACCTTCACTGCGACCACTTCCAAGTTATTCATATTAGGTAAATAAAGAGAATGATGGGATATATTTCTTTTAATAATAATAGCCACACCACCAGAGGCTCTTGGGGCATCCCTGTCAGATCTGTACACAAGATATCCAGGAATTGTAAATTTTTCAGATGAAATCAGATGGGTTTCAGTAATACAGGCAATGTCAATTCTGTTTTGAGCTAGGAAAACAATAAATGACGATCGTTTTTCTTTTAAACCATTAGCGTTCCAGTTAAGTATGTTGAAATTATGAACGGGTTGCAAGTTAAAATCCATTACTTAAAACTGAAGAGATTAGCTGAGAAATGAATGATTTAATTTGAGGAATGTATGGCTTAATAATCGATAATAACGAATTTAATATGGGATGAAGAGGACTGTTTTCAGGTGACGCATTGTTGAAATCCTTATTTTGTGAATCATCATGTTTAGGTTTATACCCTTTAGTAACAGTAGCGTAGCTGGTACCAGGTGAAGGGTTACTTTCTTGGTTGAATTTTGAGGCAGGCTCTTTAGCAGGTAAAGTTATTAAAGCTGGAAAGTCACTTGTGTTGACATTTAATTGTGTGCTCTTTTGAGAATTATTTTTTTGGCCTTGAGTCTGTTTATGGTTAATCTTTGATTTTATATTTAAACTAGTGGCTCATAGGGGCAAAAGCCCCTAAAATTAAAATAGCATGAACCATAGCAGATTACCAGTTCTTCACTTAATTTAATTTTAATAGGCTATATATAATATTTTAAACCCTTTGAACAGGCCATTTGCCCCAATGCACTCTTTACAATCATATACTGTTGTGCCATTCGTTTGTAAATGTTTCATTTTGTCTGTTGAAGTTATATCATATTAGATCTATGAAAAATCAGTGTTGAAAGATATCATAGTCCCTTTGAGCTATGACGGTTTTTAAAATATAACGTAGAAAAGCAGCAATGAGAAAAAAAATATGACGGATGTTCAGCACCCATTTCACAGTCAATAAACTTTTTGTACCAAAGCCATTTAATTTTTTTTGTCCTAAAATTGAATGGATATTTTAGTTCCTTTCAGATTCTTTAATATTTTTTAGTCGCCAAATTTAAACACAGAACCTTAAAGTAGATCATCTTCACTTACTGTCAATATTCGTCCCTCCTAATCGAAGCTCTAGATTTTGTATATTTATAGAAAGCAAACTTTTTTTAAACACTATACGTACATGGAGAAGGAGGACCTTTCAGAAAATAGTTTTTATAATCTGTATTTCCCATTCACGCTCAGTTTTTTTTTCACAATTTAAATTATTGAAACAATAGTAAAATCAACAGTCAACTTGTAATAGTTTGTAAGGTTGTTAATGCTCCTAGGAGAATTTTTAGTCGCTCCAAAGCCGCAAAACGTCTTATTATAGTATTACCACTCTAGGTATATTTTTTGTCATGTGGTTATTAATAGTTCTCCACTCAATATTATCATCTGTCTCTCGTTTTAAAATAAAACCATGACATGTTTTAATGTACACAAAGCAAGACTTTTTTTTGAATACCCATGCTATTCTTATGGAGGAAGTTTTACTATATTTCTCATTTCCTTGTAGCTTTATGTACACGGTGATAATTTTCCCTTGTGTATGGGACCGAGACCTTAAATTTGAGACCCCTACCATCTTCTGCAATTTGTAAAACGCTCACAATTTTGCTCCAAAAATTTCGCTTACAGAATTACATATATAGATTGCTTCTCTTGGTGTGAATTATTTTATTATCTTCACTTAATGTTACCATCTGTGTCTCGTTTTAAAATTAAACCATAACACATGTTTTAATGTACACAAAGCAGACGTTTTTCGAATCCCCATGCTATTCTTATGGAGGACGTTTTACGTGATTTCTCATTTCCTGTTAACATTATGGGCACGCCGATAGTTTTCCCTCGTGTATGGGACTAAGACCTTTAATTTGAGACCACTCCCATCTTCCTGCGATTTGTATCACGCTCACAATTTTGCTCAAGAAATTTCGCTTACAGAATTATATATATATAGAATAGAATTGCTTCTCGTGGTGTGAATTATTTTATCATCTTCACTCAATGTTATCATCTGTGTCTCGTTTTAAAATCAAACCTAACACATGTTTCAATTTACACAAAGCAGACGTTTTTCGAATCCCCATGCTATTCTTATGGAGGACGTTTTACGTGATTTCTCATTTCCTGTTAACACTATGGACACGCCGATAGTTTTCCCTCGTGTATGGGACTGAGACCTTTAATTTGAGACCCCTCCCATATTTCTGCGATTGGTACAACGCTCACAATTTTGCTCAAGAAATTGGGCTTACAGAATTATATATATAGATAGTATGGGCATCCTCGATAGTTAGCAGTGTGGGAGTCACTACAGTTGACACACTGCACCGGTTCCTCTTTCTTTTTGGGACAATCCGAAAACAGATGATTGACTGTACATTTAACACATCGTGGGTCAAGTTTGCAATAATTTTTGGTATGCCCAAAACGTTGACAATGAGTACATTGAGGGATGGACTTTGATTTACGTTTCATTTCAATTTGTATTTTTGAATAAAAGAGAAATTCAAGACCGAATATTTCATTTCCTGAGTCAGAATCTTCAAGTTCAATGGCGCAAAGGGGCATGGGAAATTTATTTTTGTTGTACAACCTGGTGACCTTGAGGATTGGATAATTTAATGATAAAAGCTCTGTGGAAATTTCTTGGTCTGTAAGAGAAATTGGAACGTTTCTCATAATGACTGACAGACGCTTGTTGTCTGGTGGACAGAAAGAATGGTACTGGACTTTTAAGTTGTCGAAATGTGCTGTTAATGCACGATAGTCATCAGAGGAAGAAACATTAATTTTTATGTTGCTGCCCTTATTCACGGTGTAGTAGTCGTCCTTGAGGAGTTAGTTAAGGTCCGCTATTAGAGCTTGGTAATTGTTGGAGTCATGGAGAAAAATGGGTGGAATTCGTTGGGGTTTACTAGAAGCTGGGGACTCGTCTTCATCAATAGAATTAGAAATGGCTGCAAATCTATTTTGTATAACAGTTTTATAAGGTTGGTTGGAAGGTTGGACGTGGGATGAGTGAGATTTGGATTTCCTATTTTTCTTTACAAGCTGGAATGTGTTTTGCGAATCGTCCGTATTTGTATTACATAGTTCCATGTCATTCTCATTTTCAATTTGAGTTGAGTCAGAGTCAGTGAGAAAATGTTTAGGGGGCGGTGGGGTTGAATTTGAGTCTTCTAGTACGGCATGCTTACCATATTGTTGACAGTCGATAGCACGTGGCTCGCCAAAGCCGCGTAGTTGTGATCTGACGATAAGGTTAGGATTGGCGGTTTTAAAACAGAGTTCGTGCCGTTCATTTAGAACGTAAACTAAGTTACTGTCGTTGAAGAAAACAATAAAAGAACACAAAATTAAGAAAATTAACACTTAAACACGTAGAAAAACTAATTAAAACTATTTAAAACTGAAAATATATTGAGAGCAAAAACAATAACAAACTTTGCTGTTTACTCGCAACAGCTGATCTCAAAATATATATCTATTTTGACTGTAAGCACATTTCACATAACCTCAACTTTGTTTATTTATTTTTTTTTTACAAATTTTATTAACCGATCAGCATATTACAAAATTGCTATACAGGCTAAAGTTTAACAATAATATAAAAGTAACATATTTACAATAACTTAGTTTGAGGTCAGCTAATGGTTAGCCCCTCTGGCACAGTGTCCATAGTCATGTTAGTCTGTTAGATATATTCCTGGTCGAAAATCACTGAAAAGGAAGCTAAGAAAGGCTAAATTGTCTTAAGGTATCAAAACATCTTGAGGAAGTCTGGGCCGAAGTCTAAGTCTTGTGATATTTGATGGCTGACCTAAGTTAAAGAATTGAATTCTGCTTGTCAATTAAATTTTATTAAAGAATTTTAATGTCGTTTTCTTGATGTAATCGTCAATTGAAGAAATGCCAAGCTCAAAATGTATTTGGTTGTTTCTAACGTACCACGGGCACCTGAGAATTATTCGTAACACTTTGTTCTGAAAAGTTTGTATAACCTGCGAACTGCACTAGATGATGCGGTGCCCCACACAGGGCATACATATAACATCAGGGGTCGTAGTATGCTTTTGTATAGAAGAAGTCCATTTTTTGTGGATAGAGATGATTTCTTGATGTTTAAATGTTTATGCGACTACTTCACTCCGCTAATTCGCTCCGTTCTGAATCCAATAATTTGGACTGGCCTGGACTGGAATATAGATATAGTCGGTCAATAGACCAATCAGAAGGTCTCAGTCTTGATTGTTAAGACTCGCAAAGACGTTGCTAAAAAGTAAACACAGCACCGACCACTAAAAATGTCTCCAATGCATTTCTTATGGGAAAAATTAAAAAGTCACATTTTAAGATTATTTAATTAATATCCAACCAAATACTTTCAACAACGAACTCGTTCTTGAGAATTGCATTAAGAATATTCCACTGAAATTTGAGGCCAACCTGTTACTTCTATCGAGCGTAATCGTCGGACAAAGAATTAGCACTATGAGTCACTCTAGGTCTATTCTTCGAATAGACAACTAGGGATGTGAGGGATTCCTTTTTTATGTCAATAAAATCATATCTTCAAAATATATAAATCAAAAGGTTGAAGTACACGATATAAATTATCAAGTTCTATTCTGTCCCTCAATGATCCATATTCTCGCCCTATATTATTTTTAATTTATGTAAAATTATTGCAGTTCATCTATAAAATTTCTTCAATTAAAAATTCTGCAATTTAACACAATGCTGATGATACAACATTTTATGTCTATCCTCAACGGAAGATAAATGATCTTGACATTAAAGTTTTTGGAGATGTAAATTCGTGTACAAAATTTTTCTGAAATTATTTTACAATTAAACTTAGGAAAAACTAATTTTGTCATTTTTAGTACTAATTCAAGGTTATGACGCAATATCTCTTGTCATAATAGAAGAAATTATTAAAAGTGGTAATTTCCTTGAATACAAGTAGATAACAGACTGACTTTGAACAGTCATGTGTCGATAAGATTTGTTCCAAAATATCTATATATTAATAGGCAAGCATGTTTCATTTCCTCCCTTTTTCTCAGCTCGTGTGCATCGTAGGATATATCCGCGCATACCGTTAGAAAGGTATAGTCCTGTAGATGAGCAGAATCACTTTATAATTCACATTGGACTCCAGGGATACGCCCCACAGGCTTTCGAAGTTTCAATGTTAATCTTATGGAGAAAGGAGAATTGAATGAATCATAAGACAGCTGTTGTAAAAACAACTGCTAGAAAATAAGAAAGAACAGATGTTTTAATTCTAAAATGTTTTAAGCTTCTTGGGTCCAGATCAACTGAAATTTTGATCGAATGTCGATCAGGAGGCGATCTCTAGTATTTATTATTCTTCTATATTTACTAAGATATTTAGCCACTTTTTGCAATAAAACACTCTGCTTATGGCGTATTATATGGACTTATAACGACACATTTGTCTTATATGGCATCATAATTTGCGGGGAATGCGCGCTAAAATTGAATCTAAAAGAATATTCAAACTTCAAAAAAGCTCTAAGAATATAATATTTAAAGAAAGAACAAATCAGAGTCATGTAAAAATACCTTTAAAAGGATGGGCGTTACACTGCTATGTACTTATTCTATTTTTGAAACAACCATTTATGCCAGTTATAAATGTAAATTAACAATAAGGGCAGCGATATCCATGGGAAAAATAATAATTTCACAAAATTTTCTGACCTCAACAACTTCGGCTAATATCATTAAAATTTACCATCCAATACTGGTGCTAAATATTTTAATGTATTGCCAGAAAGCGGTAGGGTAGTCAGGTGGCTGACGGATGTAGGCCGGGACGGCGCAGCAAATTCTTATCTTCCCTCCTCATCAGTGAAATTCTTTGATAAACTTATTTTGTATGCCATTTCTTTGATATTTTATCGTTGAAAACATTCTCAGAGAAAATTAACTATCATGAATTGGCATTTTTTACCAGGAATTTACAATGACATTCCAGTTTTTAATAGAAATATTTAATCGAAAATAGTTTAATCTTTACTTTTATTATGTATTGTATGGGGTTATGTTCCGACATTCCTGCCATATATGTGTTTATCCTGTTTTCCTTAGATATTAAAATAGTATTCTGGAAATAGTTTTCTTTTCTTTTTTTTGCAGATGTTCTATCTTTGTAATTCTTGTAATCTTTGTATCTTGTTGTTTCTAACGTACCCATGGTACGTTAGAAACAACCAAATACATTTTGAGCTTGGCATTTCTTCAATTGACGATTACATCAAGAAAACGACATTAAAATTCTTTAATAAAATTCAATTGACAAGCAGAATTCAATTCTTTAACTTAGGTCAGCCATCAAATATCACAAGACTTAGATATTTAAAAAGACATATAAAAACAGACAAAGTTATAGTTTTGAACATTATCAAAAACTCAGTTTATATCTTGAGAAACCATCTATATGGAAATAATTTTTGTAAAAATAAAAATTTGAAACAATGACCATGTATACATGGTTTGAGATGAACAAAATTTAAAAATAATAAATTAAAATTATATGTATTACACTGTGTCTACCAGGCAAACCATGTATGCATGGTCAGTAACAGTTTCTGTTTTCTCTCTAAGATAGGTACTTTAAAATTATAATATTCACATGTAGCTCAGTTTTACTTATAATTTATTTTTTTGTAAGAATTGTTACTTTAGTTTCTATAATTATAATTAATTCCCCTCGCAAGATTAGATTTAAATGTTTTCCTCTTGTTGTAATTAGTTTTAAGTTATTTTGTTATTGAACAACGGCTCGTCCCCACACACAGATGTCCTATGTGGGGACTAATTTCCATGTCTTTATTTGACATAGTATTGTAATAATTTGATTGGAAATGAAATAATTTGAATTTGAAAGCATAATAAATGAAAAAAAATTGAGACCGCTTAAAAATACATTATTTAAAATGGTTTTAGTTGAAAACACCTTTAAGGGCTGCAATCCACCCCTTGCACGCCACCCGAATGTAAAGTAAGGTATTGTATTATAAGATGCACGAAAATAGTCTGATGTAGTTAGCTGGATAAGCTGTGCCCCCCTCAACATCACTCCATCGCCCTAACAATGTTGTCATTTGTGGTTATCCTATATAATACGAGCAATAAATGTCTGAAGGGATGTGTGTTCCATGATCTCGAAATCTAGCGGTTAGATTTTGCTTAAACTTTGCATTTAAGAGTGTTTTGGCCCAAAAATAAGTTTAGAAACAGCTTAAATCCCAGGAAAAATCTAATTTGGTCTAAATTTAAATATCGCAATTTTTAACATTGGTCTTATGGGTTGCTATTTTGGTAACTAAATAACAACGAAAGGTATACAAAAATAAAGAAACATTAATGTTTAACAGTCTTTTTGAAACAGCTGATAACTAACTGTGAAGAGGTATAGTTGGTTGTTGCTGGAAATTTAATAGCTTTATTACCATGACACTATAACAAAAGTGAATTAAAACCAACGAGCAAGGCTCGGTTACCCTGGTACTGTTTACAATGTAAACAGTTTGGCTACAATGTATCGACCCCATCGACCCTCATTGGACTATTTTAGTGAATTCTACTATAATAAAATAAATGAGCGTTACCATTATACTGTATATACTGTTCATATAATGCTGTTTTATATTTATAGTAAATGGTGCTCCCAAACAAAATCAAGTCATAGTGACTATAGAAAATTGTTCATATGACAAAACAAGTCTTATTAGATTTCTTGAGTCTTAGTCTTAGTACTCTATTCATGTTTTTTTATTTGCAAAAATGTCAAACCCTAAGAGCTGTCAAGTTGTGTATGTTTACTAAATTGTGTAAGTTGGTGTTTTATCCGAATTTTTATTCTCAATTAGATTTATACCTTTACTTTAAGTCTTTCTTACTGCTATTATTAACTTTTTAAACACTGTATGTTCAAAAATCAGAAAAATTTTGATTTTTTACATCACATACAAGAGGAAAATATATTATAGGTTATGTTTTACTGGTTTCATTATAAGGACATTATATTATTCTGTACTAACTGCTTGTCCCTAAAAGCGTTTATAGAATGCCTCTGTGAAAAATAAGCACTTAAAAAAATACTTAGGTCACATACCTTAGTGGTCCTTGTAAGTACATTATAAGAGGTAAACTTTTATATTGCTTTCAATTGTAAGTTACCTAATTATTGATGTTGCTGTTTTGTAATGGTCTAATTATTTCATAGGCCTAGATGCCCTCTGCCAATACAACAGAAATTTCGATCAATGATTCTCTTTTGCTAGATGATTGTCACTTTGAACCAATTTAAAATTTATTCAACTTAGGCCTGGTTTCGTTTTTTATTTTGTGTGCTTAACGGACAGATGTAGAATTTTTCAGTGTTTTGAGGGGAAAGTCCAAACCCCGGTCTCATAACTATGTAACATTTTCCTATTGCTAAATAGTACCATTAATTAATAGCCGAATGACAAGTAGCAATTAGGTCCAGAATCAAACCTTACAAAAGCTAGGCCTACTAACTTTCCTCATGATCGAATCAGCAAACTTTGGATTCAAAGTCAAGTTATATATATGCACCCATCTATCCAGCCAGTTGAGCTTAATTAAGAGAGGTTCCAGAGAGTATAAACTTGTTTTACTTTTAATGTCTACCTATCAAATTTGATGACTCAACTACACTCATCATCCCTAAATAAAGCTGTTGTTAAAAGACCGTAAGTAGTGACAGTCGGTGATGGTATTAATAATATATTTCGTTACAAGGGCCGAAAAACAGTGTTTTGCCGGCCTCAACAAATGTTTTTGGCCGAGTTACAAACGAACATCTCTTTATGCAATGCATTAAATTTTAACAAATGAAAAAATATTTTATTCGCCCATAACAAACATTTGCTTTAACCAACCTAGCAGGATGAACCACTTGTTTTCAGTTGCTAGGCAACCAATTTAGACTACATCAGCTTAAAACTTATATTGTATAGATTTCCATAGGCTTCTTGTGGGAAGTAATAGGGCCTAAAATGTTTGGCCCTAGACCTCAAAAACATGATTTTCATTGTTAGAAGTGAAGGTCAAAAACGGGTAATATTGATGTAGTGTGATGAAAACTATTTTTAATAAACAATTATTTTATTACTATATTGATTAGTTATTTTACCATGTACCAATGTAATGTACCTTATCTTTTTTTTTTACTGAGTACAAAAAACACTAACTTTTCATGATTTTTGCTGATTTTGGTGGCCTTTTTTTATTAGAAAAGTAGGCCTACTAATTTATCTGTAAAAATTTGCAGATGGTTCATCATTGAAGCATGACTTCTACAAGTAGCGTAGCTTCAGGAGATGAAGATGAACTAACTCTTCCCAGAGCTTCAGTCAACAAAATGATAAAAGAACTCCTGCCTAACATTCGGGTGGCGAATGAGTCGAGAGAACTTATATTGAACTGCTGTACAGAATTCATCCATCTGATATCATCAGAAGCAAACGAAATATGTAACCAGCAACAAAAACGGACTATTAATGCAGAACATGTATTGTTAGGTAAGGCAAATAGTTCCTTTAATTTAACAAAGTATGATATTTCTATTCATTTTTAAGGTGCATTAATATTGGTTGATGAAGGCTATTCTGAAATACCCTTTAACAATTTCTCAGGTTTTAGTATGTTTACTGGTAGTCATGGATTTCTTGTTTCAGCACTTGATAAACTCGGTTTTGGAGACTACCGAGCAGACGCAGAAGCGGTGTTGAGAGACTGCAAAGCGATAGCGGCCAAACGTCGAAGACAGAGCACTCGCCTGGAGAACCTTGGTATTCCCGAGGAGGTCTTGCTGAGGCAACAACAGGAGTTATTTGCTAAAGTAAGACGACTCTGTTTAAACAGTCACATTATGGACATATATGATTTGAAAAAACATATTTATGGTTTTACAAAATAATTGAGATTTTTATAGGATTTGAGGAATTAATCTACTGTTATTTAATACCCAAGAATAGTTACAGTAGCGGCCACGAAATCAGGCGGGTGACTGAAAACGCGGTGTTGTCACATTGAACCAAAAGATGAAAGAGATTGTCGAAAATTGCGTATGTTGATGCATAAACTGGCAACACTGATCATCCAGCGTTGCCTAGACCGTATGTTGAATGTGCATTCTATAAAAGTGATCAAAACAAGTATCATCTAATAAAACAGAAAAACATTGACATTAATATAAAACATATGATTAAATTAATAACCACTGGAAATTTGGCAACGTTGCAAAATCATTCACCCGCCTAATTTCGTGGCCGTGACTGTAGTTATTCTCTCTCAATACAGGTTTTTCATCCGTGATTTTGGAAATGATACCCCCAAAAATGTGGGTGTCCAACCACATACTTAACTACGAATCTTTCTCATTTTCAATGCAAAAACTAACTACATGATTAAAACAAGGGGCACATTTCAAAGAAATTTTAATAATCATGTGACTGCTAAAATGCTTTTCTTATAAATAAAAATTATTTTTATTAATGATTTTACAAAATAATCCAAGGACTTTGAAGGAAATAACTTCCAACCACAAACCTCACTACAAACCTTTCTCGTTTAATATAATAGGATATATAAGATGAAAAATGATTAAATAAAAATGGAAATCAATTATTGAATGCAAACAGATACTGGAATTTTAGTTATTTAATTTTTAAAATAGTTATTTTCATATATTTATTTTTGCAGTAGGCCTATGTTGTTAATCACTCGGACTGAAAGTGTTTTTTTTCTGTGCTTGGTCGCAATTCGCTCCTTTAACATGATTGTGCACAGTAAAAAATCCACGTTCCAACCTATTGGTAAAAACTAGTATTGTGATTTTAGTTAAGTCTAAATAAAACAAGACCACCTGCTTTCCTGAGAAAATGTGCATTCAAAAGGTACGATGTTCAAAGTGTTAAAAACTAAGTATTTTGATACAAATTACTTGTTTGTTACACAATAAAAACTGTTTGTCATAAAAAATAATCCTCACAGGTCATTGGGCGATGAATTTCACTACTGCTACCTAGGCTTGTTCATTGTTGGTGTTAATTGCCTACTTGTTGGGTCATTGTTGAAAGACAGTATGTCCCTGATAGCTAAGTTTTTTATATTGCCTTACTTTATGTTAAATTTTATTTTTATCTAACTGATTATGATTGATGTATCCTAAAGTGAAAACTACCAAATTTTATAAAAAAAAAAAAAAAAAACAGTAAAATAACAAGGGAAAAATTCAAGAAGAGAAAAGCATGATTTTAATTTGCATTGCGCTGACAATTAATAAAATGTTGGCAGGCTCGTGAGGAACAGGCGAGAGATGAACAGCAACAGTGGCAACTACTTCAGGCGGAAGCTCAGCTTCAGGCTACGATGCAGCAATCCATGGACTCCAGTGATGACGACGACTACTCCTAGCTTTGTCCTGAATAAATGTTTATGTAAATAATTAATTCTTTCGTTGGATTATTTTCCTGAGAAAATTGGTTTTTTATTGTTAATCACTTTTAGTTTGATGAACTTGTAAACTGTAATTTTAGTGTTGTTATCAAAATAAAATTGCTATTTCATTGAATTACCGCTTTTGAGCTCCAGTAGAATTTATTTGAAAAATGGGCTGAGTCTAACATCCATGAAAGTATGAAAGTTGTTGCCCTTCGTTTCTTGACCTCTCCATTCTGACAATCGTATCTCTGTATGTGTTGGAGGCCCTTGTTTTTGTTCACTAAAGCAATTTGCCAAGGGGGTGTACAGTGCATCATCACAACACTCGACATGCTGCAGACTTCCAACTCCCGGTGCACCGGATGGCTCTGTTTGAGGAGAAACCCTCATACATGGGCATTAAATTGTGGAACTACCTGCCAGAAGACCTGAAGAAAGCTAATGCAAGAAATTTAAAAAATGAAGTAAAGAAATGGTTGCTTGTAAATCCTTTCTACTCAATAGAAGACTATCGAAACAGAAGAAACCAAGAAGATAAGTACAGACTTTTTTAATGTGTTGACATAATTTTGAAGAAAGAAGAAATAGAGAGATGGAAGAAAGAAGAAGATATAATATAGAAATAAGGACATAGTAGAAGTGGGAAGAAAATAAATTAACAATTTGTAAAGCAAGAAAAAACAATTAATTTTTATGACACTATTGTATTTCTCAGTGAAATTTTCAATAAAGATATATTGTCTATTGTTATTTTTCAAATCAGGAACCTTTGTCGGAAATTAATTAGTAACACCAGGACAAGGTCTGTTGCTCTCTCGTTCGAAGGAAAGTTTAACTTCTTTCTAGGGTCTTAATTGAACGGCTCGGCCGAAGAGACAAACGCCTACTTTTAAGTAAACACTGAAAGAGGATTAATTTCTTAAGTTTTATGTAATTTTTAGGTTAGAATTATTTTTCAACCTAATCCTTTACTACTACATGTATGTATAAACTCACATAGTAGTATTACACGACACTTACTCACCAGAATAAAATTTTAAACGATATTAAGGCTTTTTTAGGGTGCAATACACTTGTCCAAGCACCTGTGGGTCGAAACGGTCTCCCCAAACCATTGCCACTAAGAAAAATCATGGTTTGTTACAGTACCAACATAAAATCAAAAACAAATTAAATACAAAACACCTTTATTTGGATAATATTATATAAAGATAATATTAAACTGTTACCTATGATGTGTTAGTATATTACGCAGTGCTTTTAAACGTAACCATCGTGTAAAATGTTATCTATCATTGTCACATTTTACATTTAAAATATACAGTATAAAATATGTAAGATGAAAAAAATAATAATCATTCACTATAAATTAACTATTACAGATATATAATACATTGGAGTATACTACAAAGTATGAATCAACAAGTGGTACGCAGTGGCGCTTGGAGCGTTTTTAAACTTATCACTCCTCGTGGAAGTGTAGGTACAGTTTCTTTGTTTTCAAAATACAGTTAGTCAGCGTCTTTTCAATCTTTGTCCTCCCACTTCCCATTGTTCATCTTATTTTTTCAACCATTATTTATTCGTTTTTTCGCCGGATGACAGCGGCATGGCCAGAGGAGCATTTATGTTGTGGCGGTTAGACCAATATAAAAAAAATACACCTGACCACTCCCGAAAATGCCATATTAATGGATAAGTGAAATCAGGGTTGCCAAGTTGAATACCTTAACAAAAAATATACCATGATGTAGGAGATGCCGGTTAGAACATTTTTCACTCAATGTCTATAAATGTAAATTTTGGTGTTTAGAACATTTTTCGGCGGAGCCATTTAATTGTCAGATTTTTATGCCTGAAAACTGGCTTTATTCTGTTTTGTGCCTTGATTATCATGTGATATCCTATGATTGTCATGCAGCTGGATTATTTTTAACTATATCATTTTTATTATTTTTTTTAAGTCAGTAGAAGAAATTGTCTGCTGTTAAAGAAATTTAAATCAACTAACCCTTAAAATATCAAGAAATTTGAAAGCCAACTTATAAATTAAGAACACAAACCTCCACTTATGAGGAGCCCTGAGTTAAATTTCTGACCATGCGTTTTCTATTCCAAAATATTCAGTGTAACTTAACTAATTTCATCACTAGCATACTAAGAGTTGGAGAAGTAATAATAGAGTGAGTCATTATCAGTAAAGTCTTTGCCTTAAAAATTGCTGTTTTAGAAAGCACTGGTATATTTAAACAAACATTTAGTGGGTTTCAAACTATGTCATCTAGATCTCGTATTGAGGCACTCCATTAAAAACTAAACGTATCAAAATATCCATTAAAAGTTCACAAATTCAAGCCATATAATCAAAACAAAGTGATGAAAACAGAACTAGTAACAATTCTCAACTGTTTAAGTTAAGCTATGTTTAATTTCACCTTTTGCCTCATACATCTACATGTACACCCTCTTTCTTCAAAGGGCATTAGTTCAGTCACTATTGATTATAGAACTTCTTCAATTTGAAGTGTTTTACTATTAAACACTTTAGCTGCTGAAACAACTTTCAATAGATGATCGTATTAGGCTGTAACCCCTTGCCAGATAAAATAAATAACTGATGTCCCCACAAGGCACAGCTAGCAATATAGAATAACTGTAAAGTGTGCATCCACGTAAATATAAGAATTATGTTACCAGCTCATGGTGCCAGCTAAACCACTGAATGGTGACAGCAGCTAAGTGTTTAGAAATTAAATTGGTCCAAGGGTTAAATGAATGCTTAAGAAAGTGATAAATAAATATATTACGATTCAGGCTATTAAATAATACTGAACACTTTAAGTACAAAATATAATACAATTTATTGATAATAATTATAGTATAGCGAGATGAGATGACATGTTGCAGCCACGGCAGTGAGGGATGAAGTCAAACGGTGTTTTGCTGGAACAAAACATCACAGCGTTAAACCACAGTGTATCACTGTAGGGACACCGGCACTACCCACACCCAGGTGTATTTTAACACGTTGGCTACCAACGGTTGGAAATTCCGGTCGCCGGGAGTTCCCAGCAGACCGATCCTAGTACTCGATACTCTCACCACAGATCGAGTCATTGTGACAAATACTAACCCAGAGACCAAAAAATCTTTTTCGCAATTTTTATATAATTTGATGTGTAATATATATATTTGTTCATAAAAGTTGGAAAAAAATTATTTCAGTACTATTTTAGCATTTCTATTGCGTCACATATTTGTGATGTCGGTCTATAGTAATATTTTGTATTATGTTTGTTTGCTATAGAGTCTCACATATATGTTATGAGTTGGATGACTGGGAAATAAATTAAAAATAATGTATCACGCAATAAAAAACGCCATTTGGAATGTCTAGTAAACAAACACTAATGGCATCATGTGAGCAGACAAGATGGTCAACTTTAAAAATCTGTAAAAAATAAAAATTGAGGCCGTACTCAGAGACCAAGTGACACACATATGTGTCACACATTCCTGTAGACCGATAAACAGGTTTTAGATCGATTCAGTGGACCAAATGGGTGTGGTGAATCATTTAACTGAACAGTGACTGCGTCCCATATATGTGTCGTCGGTACACTGGATTTGACCTAAGCGTCCCATATATGTGTCCTCGGTACACTGGGAACACCTTGAGCGACACATATATGTGACGCTAGTCTATATTTAAGGTTTTTTTTTAACATTACGTCACATGTGTGACGTTCGGTAGCCAATGTGTTGAGGTAAATATGCATGATTAATCAGAGGTTGTCCTAAACTGAGATGAGCTTATTGTTTATCCGGATAAAAGCACGATGATCAATGACAGCCGAATGCTATTTAAAATATTCACGATAAGGATCCAATCAAATGGCATTTAGAGGAGGAGTGCTCAATCAATCAAATCCTTATTCAAAATTCATACAATGTATAAATACAGAATGGCGTCAATACAGCTTTAATCACAGTTCTACCCAGAGTTTAAATAGCGTTCATTCATTCAAGAAAGAATGGTTGCCTCTTTACAAGTCAGAATGATCAGCACGATTGAGGTGACAAAATAAACTGCAGAGCAGTTGGAACTGATGGTAGTGTTTCTCACATTTGTTTAAAGATCTGCTGAAGCAGCATTTTGCTGGTTTCAGAAAGTGAAGCGTAAAACAGAAGTCAAGTTGTAGAGAACTTAGTGTTTCCATTAGACTGCAAGAAGCACTGTTGCTTCAACCACAGTATTGTTTTAAAGAGTACTCAAAAACAATTGTACTTGTTTAATTTTTGTACTTTTTGTTATACTTGAAATATTTGCAAAACTATTTCCTCTGTAATGATTACCACAGTGGGCGCAAAAACAAACATTGCTCTTGTTGGACACACCTATTTTGTAATATACTAGTGACGGGCAAATCCAGGATTTTCGATGCTCGATTCCGAATATGAAATAAAAGTAAGTAATATTTCCAAATATGAAATATTCGGAATCGATGTTATAGGAATATATATATATCTTTTTTCAACTATTCCTAACTAGAACCCTAAAGATTTATCATAATCCAAGGTAATAACAGATTATCTTTTAAATTAATAATATTTTATACTTTTGTCTATCCAGGTACAAGAAGTTTTTAAAGGGTACTTAGCAATAAAACTGACTTGTTTTATTCTTATTCAATTAAAGAATAATAATTGATCACTGTACCAAGTGGTACACAAGCGTAACAAACACATGAAACAATAAAAATTGCGCTAAATTTGATTTTTATTTTTCAAGCAAATTTAATATAAAATTTGCGAAATTGACAAACTTGTAACTCACTGAATAACAAATGAACAAACGAACAGCTCTACAGTCACAGTGGCAGTCCGATGTAGAAAACCACTGGCTTCGATCGGATTGATATTGAGAGCTCACTAGCGTGCATAGTGTTGGATCCAATTTAAAGCCATAGCAATTAGAAAATCACTGCACTGCCAGAGGCTACTTCCCAGTTCCATTTGTTAAGCGCGTTAGTAGGACCATGTTTAATATTATAACCGCTTGTTTGATAGCACTTGTCTTTAGAAGAACTCAAATACACATAAGATATATTAATGTTTTCCGATTATATTATAACTATTATTTTTTTACAAGAGCTTCCAATAATATAACTGTGTATAGACGGATAACGCGTAAGAATAGAACATTTTTAATAAGAGGCATTATAGTTTTAATTATTTTCATATATATTTCAAATTGTCTAAGTATTTAACATATGTTTTATTTTAACACCAATCAAAACATGACCTAAATCCATTTAAAACGTGATATTTGGTCTTCTTTCCAAGAACTTAACTACTTTATCCACCTTACTTCACTTCATCAAGTTCATTTAGAATAGGCCTCCATATCAAGACGACTTATTCTTCCTTTCTTAATATAATTTATTTAGGATCAAGCTATTTTCTATGTCAACCGATAACAGTGGCCTACAAATATATTGATTGTAAACATTTTCAAATGATTATTTTCAACGTCTGATTCTGATTTTGCTCTAAATAAATTATAATGCAAAAAATTGCGGCGCAGCCAAATCTTTCGGGTTTGAATCAAGGTCTGTAAAGGAAGAAGCATAACTTCTTCCCAGGTCAGCTGAATAGCTTTTTTTTGTGTTCCGGATATGAAGCGTCTAAACTAAAACGGAAGTCAAGTTACGTTGTAATATTTACCATTACACAGCTGATTGAAAAAGAGAATGAAGTCCTGCCATGGGTACGATATTTATCGTAACGACACTACATTACTCTATTTTAAATTTGGATTATTATTTGATAACAAACCATTAGTTAATGACCAAATTACAAATTATCAATCAATGTAAATATAAAACCTTATATTCTCCCCTAGTTTGCTTTGGAATTCCTTATTTTAGTAATAGTTGAGACAAAAAATCCCCAACGCAAACGAGAACGATTGTTGTTTCCTGCAGCGTTGGCAACACTTGCAGGTTAAAAAGAGTAAAATGTTCTTTTAACACTTTTTAACCAACAAAACCTCTGTGGCGACATCCACGGATGTCGCAGAAAGTGACACCATTGCTCTTATGGGATGTAGCTCACCTGGCCCTGGCCTACAGTCACCTTGGGTTTGAATATTTATTCTGTTTCGACACATCACTACTATATATGATCATCTTGGTATAAACCCGCATGAGCTCACCGATGGGGCGGTGACAGGTCATTGCTCCTGCAGAGACAGCTTCAACACCTGGTCGAGTGTCTCCTGCTCCAGCCGCAGCTGGCGTTCTTCTTCCTCTCGCTGCTGCTGCGACAGCTCGATGACGGCCAACAGCTCGGGGTCCAGGTCTTGGTAGGAGGAGAGGCTGGCCTGGATGGCCCTACGGAACACAAGCGGCTACAGGGCCAACGACTACGGTACTCTACAGGGGCGGCAATATCCAAAATACAAACTGTCAATGTCCAATTTTATTCTACAGGGATGGTGAATAGATTAACTAAAAAAGTATGTCACTTAGTCATTTTATTATGATGACAATTAACAGTATTTAAACTCCAAATAGATCTTTTTAGTATTTAGATATTATCCGGTGATATTTTATTTTGCTTTGTTTCTAGTTAAAACTTTTAAGGTAAAAAAATTTAGGCAAAATTTATTTTGTAAAAAATATGTTCAAATGTTGGTTGAGACTGGGTAGTCATTGATTGAATTTTAAACCCAAAACTTTTTCTACTACAGTACACTCTCGTTCATCGGACTCAGCGACATCGGAACTCCGCTTCATCGGAACTGAAAATCTGGATATTATTAATTGTTTTCTTACGAAATAGGTAATTTTCCGTTTTAGCGCCTTCAATTACCATTCGTTCAATCGGCACATCAGTGAAGTATCACATTTTGCATCAAACGTCATCAGGCGTTTTCCTTAATCTGTACCCATCGATGTGATTTACAAGGCCGTGGAGTATTCACACAAAAATTAATAGAAAGAGGAAGGGGGCAGGAAGTGAACATCCGTTTCGACCGCTTCCCAAACTGTCATTCGGTCTGTCTCGCTTCGCGACTGCACGTGTGTTACGTGGAAGTCAGTTGATTGCTGGAATATGAGTGGAATATGAATATGGAATATGAGAATAAAGATTTTGGATCTTTATTTCCTGCGTCGTTTTTATTCCTATAGGTTCATTGTTACAATGTTCAAAGTTTGAGTGCCTTATTTCCATAAAATCTCTTGTGTTATCTTAAAAACAAGAATGAATACAATGACGATAGGTCGCCGTACGGGCGGAAATGATGACTCACAACGGACTCCGCTTCATCGGAATTTTTTGACATCCGAACCGGCCGTCCGCCACATTAGTTCCGATGAACGAGAGTGTACTGTATAAGCTTGCATAAGCCACTCATAAATTAATTAGAATTTATAGTATTTGGAGGATTTATTTTCCGAAAGACTATTAATTATAGTTAAAAAAACTATTAATGAAAAAAGATGAGTAAAAAAGTAGGAGTGTAATTAATTTTAGAGGAGGTGCGAGTCATTATTAACAGTTTATCCTTTTGTTCTAAAAGTAAAAGGGTTTTAGAATTATTTTTAATGATGTGTATTTTTAATTAACCATAAAAAACTATAAACGGTGAAAATTGGAATGGTACATGTATTAATGACAGTAAAAACCTCGACTTAATACTGAAAGTGAATTTCAATTTACCAAAGGAATTAGGTAGGCCTAATTAGTGTTTTTCTCATAATTTTTGACAACTGGTAATATATTTAGGTAGGAGCTAGTAATCTTAAACAATTTAAATTCAAAGTTTACTTTAACTAAGGAACATTATGACTACAGTATTACATTACGTATCACATACTCTTATAATACTTCATCTTTTACATAAATCCCTTAATATAAGCAAGTAAAGTATATATTCTAGAAACAATTACAAACACTAAATATTTTTGTAATAAGAACGAGCTACTATTACTTTGATAGTTGCCACTTCTAATGTGAGTGTGGTGGACATACAAAATTGCAAATAATGTGAGGTACAAAGTTGTCTGATAACAAAATTCTAAAATCAATTTTGCAACTACCGTTTTGGGACTTGGAGATGTGGAGACTTAGACTTAGGCATGTCACTGTAAAATAAACGCAAATTTTAAGATGAAAATATTACAGAACAAAGAATTTGTTAAAGTAAAAATTGCAGCCAGCACAAAGATATATAATTAGCTGAAAATAAAGGTACACAATAAAATGAAATTTAATCATTAATTAGAAGTTAACTTTACAACTTTCCAATAACAGTATATTCAGAAATTTACAGCATTTTAGCATTCATCAATATGAACGGTTTTATGGATGATCTTAAAAATGTGGTATTAAGAGCAAATGCGCTAGAAATGGAGGAAATTGGTTGGCAGAGAACTTATCGGCAGAAGTAAGTGAATCTGTATAGTCTGGTATAAAATAAAAGTATACTTAAATACACAAAATACAATTTATACTTGCAGAAATAGGCAGCTTTCTCAAATTCCTACACTAAGAAGAGACACTTTCTAACTGAAAGCACAAAAAACTGTCAAGTGTATTTTGTATAATTATTTAATGAATACTTTGAGCCAGAGGACTTAATCCATTCACTTGATTCTGTTCATTTCGTTGTTTATAACTTGACCTAAAGCTGATCTAACATCTTGTACTGTTGCAGAAAAGTCTTTGTAACTATGTAAAAGGTCAAATGTGGTTTTATCACACACATTAAGACCCATTAATTTACCACTTCATAAATCCATCTAGGATATATAAATTTAAATTATTCCTGTAATCAAATCATACAAAAAAGTTTGAAACCCCGCCGTATCAAGCACATTCAAACTAATGTGATAAAAGATACAACACAATGTCACAAATAAATAATACCCATCTAAAAAGTCAAAATTATTGAACACAAACAGACAGTAGATGAAAGTTGTTTGGATTGATTGTGTTCAAATCCAAAATTCAAATATCATCCATTCTTATCACAATATTTGAAACTTTAATTTGAAATGTATCCCAATTTTAACATACTTAAGAGTATCAATATTAAAAAGTCAACACTTACCTCTGTAAAGCTTTTTCTTCATCGTCAGGAATGTAACCAGGAGTGTTGGGCCTCTGTACTTGGAGAGCTTCCCAAATGTCGACCTGAAATCGCAAAAATACGATCATCAATTGAGTTAACCTATTCTGACATTATACAACATGCAGTTTGATAAGCTAAACACAAATTTTCACTTCATATAAGATTATACCCCGTTCAAAATAAATGTGCGGTCGAAAGACAGAATTTCATTTCCCACTACAAGGAAAATTCCCTCAATACTTTCCTGAATTCCCCGATTTTCCTCACAATCAGATGTTATTTTAATTTGGCCCTTAAAATTTAGAGTATAAAATAGCGCTGATGATCGTGTTACTTCCCCTACTTGCCGTTGGAAGCGCTTCTTGTTACATCTCAAATGTCAAAATTAGAATGTTTGTTTACGAAAAAATCAAAACATTGGCATAATTTGACATGAGATATTAAACAGCTGTGGTAATTCTCAGTGATTCTGATTGGTTGGATTCTTGGCAGCGGGAGGAACGGGAAAAATGGGGGAATTGAAATCTGCGTTTCGACCGCACATTTATTTTGAACGGGGTATAGAATAAATAAAAGTGTGTCAATTAACTTGCTGTCAATGGAACACTGAATCAATGTATACAGAATCAAAATTTGGTTCTGCATACATTGACTGAATTCACATAATCACTGTAATGAATTGGACGAACTAGACCTTTATCAGAGTAGTAATAATGTAACTTTTGGAGCAGTCCTACCAACAAAATAATATCGTACTTAATAAAATCATTGACACTGTTCCTTAGTGCTGTGCTGGATAAAGCATAAAGTTCACCATTAGGTTATAACTTATTAAACTTAGGGTATTACCTAATAAAGTTCACCTAATAATGGGGTTTCACCAAATAGTATTACACTTACTATATAAGAACCGAGGGTTATTTTTTCTGAAAATTTTGCTTTATTAGCGGGAAATTGTTATGAAATCAAATTAAATCAACTTTATCACCATATTATTCATATGAGTTCAGTTCTTGACGAGGAAAAATTATTGGAACTAGGTAAGTTACATAATTAATTTTTGCTTATTTCCCTTGAGGTTGTAAATCACTTCAGTTCAGATATATTACTGTAAATCATGTTGGAATTTCTCGTGTTGATAATCCAGTGCTAGTGCAATATTATCGGCATAAACAAACTTTGAGGAACCGGTGATAGGAATGTCGACAGTATACACATTGAACAGCAGTGGGGGGGAGCACTGACCTCTGTGGCAGGTCATCCTTTAGTTGCCTAAAAGTACTTTCCCTGCGTCCCAAATAAACTTTTCCTCCACGAACTATCTAAAGCCCTATTTTACTCCTTGGAATAGAATAGAGTACTAAAGTACTAGTTTTTATCCCATGTGACTTGAATACTAAATTTTTTTACCTAGGGAAAACTTGACTTTTTTGCACCCACGGGACTGAAGTTAGTTCCATAAGAACAATATTAAAAGAGAGATTAAAAAGAACATGGGTGATAGTCAAATGTCAATTATCGTATTCATTTCGTTATTTTTTTTATTACTAATAGCGTCAGCTGTTTTGTAAGCAACATTTCGACATTTGTCTTACATTTGTTTACATTTCGTTTTAGTCTTCAGTTGTTATTGTAAAATGGATTGTGGTGTGGATAGCCAATGATTTATGGAGTGATAATATGGAATTATTAGTTTTTACTTCGCCAAACATTAAATGAGTGGCAAAAAATTTGACATCAAATTTCCCGAACACAGTTTTACAAAGCTGAGATCTTTAATGCCAAAGACCCAAACACCTTTCATTCAGCTCGATGGCGTCGTGGGTACTCTCCAGACTTGTGCTTTTGTTCTAGTGAACGATTCGGAACGCCCAAGCCAACTTGCAGGAGGGACCTAGATACCTTTACCACTCTCAGCATAGGCCTGTCAGTGAAAATAAAAATCCCACATGTAAGATATTTTCCCTGGTCTAGGTGGACCTTTAATAAAGTTGAGTGTGAGACCTACTCTTCCAGGCTTGATAGCGGCATCAGATTCATTCCTCCCGAAATAAAAAACTATGACCGGTTCACAAGACTTGTCTTGTTTTCCACTAAAGCGTGTATTCCAAGAGATTTTAGGAAAGAGTATATTCCAGGGTGGAATCAAGTCAGTGAGTTTACTGACACTGCCGGCAGAGATATAGCAGATTAACTCCTTAACTCTCTCGAAAACTCCAGGAAAGAGAAAGAAGTGAAAACTGTCGAGAACCTGAACTTCACCCAAAATAGTCGGAAAGCTTGGTCTCTGGTCAGAGAGCTCTCCACTGGTAACCCGAATGAAAAACGCGTCTACTCGCAGCTTTGCCCTTGTGTAATCGCAAAACACCTTTCCTATCTATCTAAACCTTTGAGTATGTCTGCAGATAGAAAAATTAATTTCAAGCTTAATGAAATAAAGAAAAGTCGGCAAGCACCAAGGGAAGTCTCTAGACCTTTCACTTGTACGTGCTGCTTTAATAGGATGCTGCAGACACGAACAGCTTCACCCCCCCCCCCCCCCCCCCACTGTTATTATCATTATAGTTTATCTACCGTAAGAAATAGTAGTATTAAGGAAAAATAACTTTGAGGAAAAAGACCAGGTTTAGGTTGAATTCAAGCTACAGACAGGGCCGATTTTGTAAATGGGCCCGGGCCCAGGGGCGCAAAGGCCAAGGGGCGCAAGAGCCCAAGGGCTTTTTTAAATTTTTTGGGAGCGCGACAAAGAAAATATTTTACAATTTATCAAGCAGATTTTGACGTTGACGCCATAACCACGGGGCTTCGTACTCCTAACAGTAATAATGATAAATGTTCTGTGATCAGTAGAGGTCGCAGTATACAGCGCGTACTGTATTGTGTAGCACACAAGTGCAGAAAGGCGACGTGGCAGGAACACCCGTCCTCCCGAACGGCGCTAACGACTAATCCCCACCACGGGTCCATCTCCGCCCCCACAGCCCCTACGTGAGCGGGCACAGATAACTTTTACAATGCGCAACCGCCCGCATTGTTAGCGGTCGAAAATGAACACGATAAAAATAGTTCTGTTATTGTTTCATTTTGTTGTTATGTTGCGAATGTGCGTCTCAAATCGTCAAATGCCTATGGCATTGGATTGTTTATTTGGTGATTCATATCCTCGGGAGAGGAGGGGTGAGAGGCGGAAGGGGGGGGCGCAAAGATCTCTCGGGCCCATAGCGCGTCACATACAAACTGCGGGCCTGGCTACAGATAAATATAAATAAAATCCTTAACTTTAACCAAAAAATTATTCTCTTGGCATAGAGAATTCTGGAATCATGTCAAATAATTTGTTTCCCTTAGAGGCACAATTTGGCTTCCAAAAATCTATTTACCAAATCAGAAAGTAGTGTTTAGTAGCATGATGGTACTGACCTGGTCTTCTTCGCTGCCGCTCTCCAGTAAGCTCTGGGTGATTGCGTATTGCAGCATGTCGTCATCTTCTTCCAGACTGATCTGTCGCCTCATGTTCGCTCCTGTCAAGACCACAGACAATTATGTACAATGAGACAAAATATAAAATAATTCCGTGAAAACTAAATATGGTTATTATACAACATTAGTCTATTATTTTAAAGATAACTTTATATCATAGTAAGTTTTTTTGAATAGATACAATTTATGAATAAAGATATGTATAAAGATATGTATGAATAAAGATATGATTTGTTTAAGGAGTAAATTAATTGTTGTTTTAAAAAAATGTTTGGATTTTAGTTTATGGATTCCTGATGTTATTGACCTGTGCAAACATCATAAAACTCCACTAAGTTTGCATAACGTGCGCATAGTCAATTTGAAGTTTGGTAATCATTCGGTCTCCTAGAGCCAATATGGTTCCCGCCGATTACTTGATTGGTTTATAAAGTAGTAGCCTCAATGAGAGTTGAACCGGAGAACAGCAGCCACTAATTATGAAACCGGCGGAAAACACAGATTAAAAACAGTAATATAACTTGTCAACAATGTTCCCTGTGTAGAAATGAAGACACAAAAGCGACAAATTTGAGTCTACAGAATATATTAATCCAAAACAATAATACAAGGAGTGTCTTAGGCGATGTATTTTCCACAATCTCAAAATCTAGCGTATAGATTGTGATTAAACTTTGCACTTAAAGAGTGTTTTGACTAAAAAATAACTTTAGAAACAGCCTCAACCCCAGGAAAAATCTAGTTTTGTCTAAAATTAAGTTTAAAAATTTTGATTTTTTAACATTGGTCTTATGGGTTGCCATTTTAGTAACAAAATAGCAATGAGAGGTGTACAAAATTAAAAGAACACTACTATTAGGCACTCGTTTTAAAACAGCTGTTAACTGTAAGATGGTTGGTTGTTGGTTTTAACTTAATTACCATGACACTGTAAATAAAGTAAATTAAAACCAACGAGCAAGGCTAGGTCAACCCGGGACTTATCTCTATTTTAATAGGCAATCATGATTATTTTCCTCCTTTTTTCTCATCTTGAGTACAACGAAGTAGAAATCCGAGCATACCGTTTGGAAGGTAGTGTTCTGTAGATGGGCAGAATCTCATTACAATTCAGTTCTGCCTCCAAAGCTACGCTCAACAGGTTTTCAAAGTTTTAATGCGAATCTTATGGAAAAACGATAATTAATTAAATCATTAGCCAGCTGTAGTAATAGCAAATGCTAACAACCATGAAGCACAGATGTTTCAGTTATAAAATAATTTTAAATTAATTGGGTCCACATCAAGTGAAATTTTGGTCCAATTTCTACCAGTGGGCGATTTTTTGTGGCTATAAAATCTTTGTAACATCAGCACTGGGATTCTCTTATTTTTATGTAAAAATAATAAAATAAAATAACTTGTTTGGAATAGTAGGCTATAATTGGGGAGACTATACTGCATGCGGTTTCAATATTAAATTACTAGACCCTCACCCATATGCCAGGACAACTTTAAAACTGGTTTATACTAGTTGCGAAGTTGACATTGGGTACAGCAAACGAAGTTGTCATAACACTGTGGTAAGTCTTTTGGTTGTCCACTTTGACAATTTCCCTTCCTTCAAACCCCATTCATGTTCAAGACAGCGGGGGGTTAATGCGAACTGCATGATTAATCCCTAGCTGGAATATATGTAGACGGCAGGGGGTGAGTAGAAATGCTATGGGCATGGAAACCCCTAGGTGGAACATATGTTCAAGACAGCTGAGGGCGAGGAGTGCGGCGGGCATAGAAACCCCTAGCTGGAACATGAGTGGACAGTTTGTCCCGTGCCTCACCCTTTCTCTTCCTTCCCATCCATCCTGGGGCTTGCGCAAAATGCCCTTTAGAGGCAGACATGCTCAAAGCTTCGGCGGGGGTCTCCTTATCCACCAATAACAACAACAACCCTCACCCATGAGCGTGTAGGAGGACGGGGGCTCGAAGCAGGAGTCGTCGAGGACGCAGGAGACGCGTCCCTCCTCCTCCACCCGCTGCACCCCCACCACCGGCTCATCCATGGCGAAGATGTTGCCAAACGTGATCCTGGCGTTGAGCACATGGAACAGTGGGATCTCTGCAACATGGACCCCGCTATAGACTATATACACTAAATTGAACAGACGCTCATCCAATGCATTTTGTTTGATACCGAAATTTTGAAGTTACGATTTACTTGTAAATTGAACAAAAACACTTTATCACAACATAACCCTCAGTTATAAATTGTTTTCCATCCTTGGCTAAGTGGAATGGTAATACTGATTTACCTATCATATATCAATTACACTTTAAGTTTGACGCGGAAAATCCCGCCACCGTAAATTGGTTTCAAACATGTCCGTGCTATGAGGTCTATTCATTTTAGTGTATATAGTCATTTACACCACTTTAAATGAATGTGACAGAGTGACATTTGCGGAAGTAAGTCTTAGAGCCGATTTTGTTGGGTGTTAATAATATGGGCACTGTCAGTTGTGCTAACAGATATTCATCACTAAACATTTGCATCAAGCAAAAAATGTGAGGTTATTTATCATAAAAAGAATTATTTTAAAGAATGACTTTTATTACTGTTAAAATTATTAAAACAGAAATGTGTGTTAAGTATAGAAAGCGATTATAACCCGTACGAAAACATAAACCTACAAGGATCTTAAGGTTGTCATATTACCTTTAGACCTTAGTGCATAAAATTAAAGTTTAAAATAAAAACTGGATACCAAATGCTGGACAAAGAAAATTTAAGATATTATCTTTGCAGATTGTTAATACTCACATATTAAAGTAGCCTGAGGTGTCAAATATTGTTCTTCACACTGGACGCGTTTCAAATGAATTACCGTTCATCTTCAACAGTCACTCTACTAAAATTGAACTTGACTGCTGAAGATGAGTGGTAATTCGTTTGAAACGCGTCCAGTGTGAAGAACAATATTTGACACCTCAGGCTACTTAATACGTGAGTATTAACAATCTGCAAAGATAATATATTATAGGTGTCAAGGCTGTTAGTGTATTGAAGTTTAAGGTCTCTTTAAGAATAAATACATTTTATCCATTAAGTTGCCATATACCGAGTGAACTTTCTTATGTCGTTTACCGATTTTTATGGGGAATCCAGACGGAAGCTGCATCTGAATGAAGTTCTTGAGTTTTGCAAAGTGGGAACTGGAGATGGCCATCAGATCTACGATGGGCATGATCTGCTCTTGGAGGCTCAGTGGGTAGTCCTCGCACAGCCACAGCGTTGCCTGCGGGTCAATATCAATATTTAATTAATACTATCTTAATAAATGCCATTTTCTTAAGTATAGGGTCTACTTAGGGCCAGGAAGTACTGTAAGATGATATTCTTGTATTAGCGAATTTCCCTATAGGGAATACGCTATTACGGTAGTAGTCACGGTAAGACCTAAGTCCGGGACCATGTTACTTTTTCGTTTTGAGGTCCCCAGAAGCCAAAAACACCGTTAGTTCATTTTCATATATATGTATATATCTTATCTATGTATCTATGTATCTTATCTTAGATGTATCCATCTATCTATCAATCTATCTATCTATCTATGTGTCCGTGGTACTGATAACTTTTGAAGGGGACCTCCGAATTTGATAAAATTTGGGTATGAAGGTGTAAGACCAGATCTATTTTCATGAGTTGGTGAACCAGCATGATAGGGTTATGGGAACAGGGTTTTATGGGGGTTAAAAGGGGTCAAAAATGGTTTTTTTCATTTTTGAACCTCAATTTTCAAAATTCCATAATTTTAACTAAAACCATTTAAAAGAGCTTAAAAAAAATTTAGTATTTTGAATTTTTAACTTAGCTAAACAGATTACGGAGAAAAGCTAAAAATAGGTTTTCCATGTTAATCTTATGGAAAATCAACAAAACCCCATATCTCGCTTATTTATTGACATAATTTGATCAAATTTGGCATGTACCTTCACTAGATAGGGCTTGACTGATATTTGCTTACAACACCAATTTGGCGGCAAACCTACATACTCACCCCCATGGGGTTTATGGAAAAAATTACAAAGTGCCAAATATTAATACAGTATTTGATTTTTACCTTAAAAAAACCATTACATTTCCTAACAACTATTATATTTTTAACAGCATCCCATCGCAGTAAACCTACATACTCATTCCTATGGGGTTTATGGGGAAAATACAAAATCTAAGATTCCTTTGGAAATTCGCTGAGTACGCAGGTCTGCTGCGACGGGGGTATTTTATTATTATTATTTTGAACCCTCTCCAGATACACTCAGTCTACTTGGCCACCCCAGATTACAATCGCATTGTTATTTTTTGAGAACTGTGGATATTCTTTCTAGTTTAGGCTACGAGATTGTGGTTGGCGCACTTAGTTTTAGCGAATTTCCCTATAGGGAATACGCTATTACGGTAGTAGTCACGGTAAGACCTAAGCCCGGGACCATGATGCTTTTTCGTTTTGAGGTCCCTAGAAGCCAAAAACACCGTTCGTTCAAATTGATATATATGTATATATATATATATATATATATATATATATATCTATATATATATGTATGTGTCCGTGAACACGATAACTTTTGAACGGAACCTCCGATTTTGATGAAATTTGGTACAGGGGTGTAAGCCAGCGTCTACTAGGTTGAGTTCGCGAACCAGAATGATCGGACCATGGGAACGGGGTTTTATAGGGTTTCAAAAGGGTAAAAAATGGGTTTTTGGCTTTTTTTACTTTTATTTATAAAATTCAACAATTTTAACTTAAACCATTAAAAAGAGCTTAAAAAAACAAACAATCTAGTATTTTGAATTTTTTACCTAGCTTAAATGGTTATGGAGAAAATCCAAAAACTATGTTTTCCATGTTATTCTTATGGGAAATTAACAAAACCTTCTATCTTGCTTATTTATTGACATATCTTGATCAAATTTGGTAAGTACATTCATTCAGAAGCGTTCAACTTATATTTGCTTAGAAAACCCATATGGCGGCAAACCTAAGTACTCACCCCTATGGGGTTTATGGGGAAAATAAAAAGTACACCATAACCTGATAAAATTTGGTATGTACATTCACTAGTTAGGGTTTAACTTATATTTACCAACAAAACCCATATGGCGGCAAACCTACATACTCTCATCCCCATGGATTTTATGGGGAAATAGAAAATATACCAAGATTCCATTGGAAATTCGCTGAGTACGCAGGTCTGCTGCGACGGGGGTATTATTTTATTTTCTTGTAAAAACGACAGACCGAAGTACCAAAGTAGCATAAGCGCGATTATGATATCGGTTCTTGGTACTGGTATTTTTGCCAAGATGGTACTTGAGATACCCACACATCACTAATATAAATCTATGAATCATATATTTAGAAAACATTAATATTGTTTTCATGTGGACAGGGTTCTTACAACCACTTTGTTCTTATCTCGACAAAATTCAACAGGACTTTTCTAGGACTTTTTAAGAACCTTCCATGGTTTTTAAGGACCACGAGCAGTAACTATATTTATATTGATTGGTAGGATTGGTACAATTTTGTTGCTTGAAAAATGATAGTAGGTTTATCCAGAATGGATAACACTTGGCATTGCACCTTACACAAAAATTTAAAATTTGAAAGCTCGATTATTTTAAATAATTAAATTGAGAGTCAAATGGAAATGTGCAAGTGATTAATAACATTGTCAAAGTTATGGCTCACAGTTCATAATAAGGTGACAAATTAAAGCCCGCTACAGACGATCAGTTTTAACTGTCAGTTCTAACTGACAGTTAAAACTGATCGTCTGTAGCGGGCTTAAGGACCGTCATGGCTCCAATGTATGAACCAGATTTTTTATCCACAAACTAATGAGTAAATGTATATTTTTCACACAATGTTTGATAAATAGTCTTCTTTCAAGTGATGTGTTTTTTCAAACCTCAAAAAAATTGTGGCTTACATATAACAAACAAATACTTAGGGCCTAATATACATAGTAACAAAAGAAAGTAATACAAATTTGTTTCTGAATTGTTAATTTTGACTTCACGGGGTCCATTACAGCTGTCTAGTATGCAGCTGCAGTACCTTACATATTATATGCTTCAGTTAGCTTTTTAAAATATGTGTACAAGAATCTTAAAAATTTAAGGTAATAAAAAAATGTCATAGAACTCAAGGAGACAATACCAACTTTACCCAAAAAATTCAAGGACATTTCAAGAACCATAAAAAAATATGTAATTTCAGGAATTTTCAAGGCCTTCAAGACCAAGGGTTAAATTTCAAAGACTTTCAAGGACCGTAAAAACCATGGTTGTTATGAATCACAGCTTACTTTTAACATGAATAACAAAACGAATATAAAAAATGTTTTTAAAAAATCACTAACCCTGAATTTCTGTATTTTTGTGGTGATTTCCTTAGGTCGTCCAATATCTCTTCCTTCCAAGTCCACATTGGGGCTGAAATATTCTTCCGGAGATATCTGACATGGATTGCCTAGGTGAGTGTACTCTTCCTGGAAATACAAAAAAATTCAATTACAATAAATTTTCTCTTAATTTATTATTAGAAATCCATTGCAAAACAATGTAAAAATCTGTGATTTTGTGTGCACTTTGCGATAAAGGAAAAAGTTTAAAACAAAAGGCCTTAGATTTTGATGTAGTCTAGTTTGTACAGCAATAAACATGGTGTTGAAAAAAAATTACTAAACTAATTTAACTAACTTGAATAACTAAACACTAAGTGATCAAAACAGTAAAATAGTATAAGTCTCTCTCTACATAGGATTTATTACTTAGTGGGATACTGAAATCAATAAATTTAGGGGTACAGAATAACATATTAATTTTGAAGTGTTTTGATGTCAAGATGTTTTTTAATTTGCAAATTTCTGAAATTAGGACTACCGGTAACTACTGAAATTGCCTGAGAAAAGTGGTGAAAACTAGTTGAAAATGTCAAACTACTTCAAGCTATGAAAAAAAAAAAAAAAAAAAAAAAAAAAAAAAACAATAAGTAATTAATTACACATAAGATTGAGTAAATATCCAAGTGTTATGGTTCTGTTGAAGACAACAAAGCCGTCTTATGGTCATGTTAATTTGTTGAAGATAATATTGCAACATAAAAGTTTATGGAAATTCCTTGTAGTTTCCAAATACAACCAAATACAAAATTCTAAGTATTTTTTAAATAAACAAATACTTTGTACTTACATGGGTTATAGATAGTACAAAGTTGAATAATTACCATTAATTTTTCTTGTTTTACTTATAGTGCTTTGTGTAAAACGTTGCTGAATTTGAAAAAAAAATCTGTCTGAATTTTTTGTAGAACATGATTTACATATGGTTAAACAGTGTTTAACTTACATAAAAATGGATGTAGATACAAACAAATAAACAGCTTACCACATTTACTGATTTGTTTCTTTCTTTATTAATACCTTTTTTCTTTAATTTTCCAGGAAAAATCTGAAAATGTAATTGAATTGTTGTGTTTTATTTATTGTTTCAATGAACGTGAAAGTAAAAGTGATAAGTGATAAAATGTTTTTAAGCAGGGCGTCTACTCAATTTTCACAAATGAAATCCCCAACTTTTCCAGACCACTTTTCTGAAAATTTCTTACCAAAACACCAAAACAACCCATATTTTTTTTAATTCTCTAAAATAATTTTTTTTGTTAAATTTTTTTTGTTATAAATAAAAGGAGTTTTTCTGATCGAAGACCTGATTTCCTGGCTTTTTCAGGCCTTTTACTGACCTCAAAATTCCCGACTTTTCCTGATTGGTAGACACCCTGTACAATTGAAAGCTTAGTTAAAAAAACCAATATGAATGTCAGAATTATTATGAAGGTAAAAATAAATACCAAACTAAAGATAGCTTCAGAGATTCCTGCTTAATTTGTTTCATTTAAAGATTCCAAAATTATAATACCTAGAATATAAACAACTACAATATTTGTGTGGATGAAGGAATATTGCAGGGTGAGTTTTCATGAACATAATAATAAGTAATATATTTTTGCCAGAGTTTATTAAACACTTTCAAGAAAATCATACAAACTATGTTTTGCCAGTCTAAATCAGTTTTCTAGAAATAATTCAAACCAACTGGGACACAGATTAGTTGGTACATCATACAAAGAAAATCATCAGTGTTAGACAAAACTGGAGCGGTGAACAATCATAAATGTATTGCAATAATAAATCTACTCAATTTTCCAAAAGTAAAATGGCAAAATCAGTCACTAAAACTAATCATTTGAGATGATAACGAACTGAAGTTATAAACCGAGTTCAATATATATTACCACCACATAGCATCACCATAACCTTAACCCTATAAAGGTCGCGCAGCGTCAAAAGTTCCGCGGCATTCCATTTTTGTTGTTGTTGTTTTACTACGCAGTAGGGTGAGGCAGCGCGATGTCGGTCAGTGTATTCTCCCTCCACCTTCCCCTATCCCCGCCGGCAAAATATCAATCAGTCCACCGCGAGCATTCAATCTGTGCGTGCATTTTTTTGTGGAGCGCGGTTGTTTTGACACCATGCGACCAAATGTGTCGTGCAAATTTTGTATATTAAGAAATAAGTAAATTTAATTTTCTAAGTAATAAAATATAACTATCTATGTGTTACATTATGTCTAAGTAAATAAAAATTAATTACAAAAAGATTTGATTACTCTTTTACTCCCAAAATGCAATTTGCGGTCATTTTAACACCATGCGACCCAATGTGTCGTGCAAATTTTGTATATTAAGAAATAACTAAATTTCATTTTTCTAAGTATTAAAATATTAAATATGTAAATGTTACATTATGTCTAAGTAAATAAAAGTTAATTACACAAAATATTTGATTACTCTTTTACTGCAATATATCCCAAAATACAATTTGCGGTCATTTTGACGCCATGCGACCAAATGTGTCATGCAAAAGATGCGACTTCTGTAGGGTTAAAAATACTCTTCACTTTCTCTCACTTATTCATATCTAAAAAACCCTAACACTTGTAAGATCCACACTCACGTGAGGAGTGGGGGAACCCGCTCCTCTGTCTCGGCTATTCCCAGGAACGACTGCAGAGGTGTCTTGGTTCCCTGACACCTCGCCTTGTCCTGGTCCGTCAAGTGCTCCACTCTGGTTTTGGTCACCAACTCGACATTGCTAGCGCCAAACACCTGTCAGAGTAAAGGAAAACATTTGATCAGAATCAAACAGTGTACTAAATTTAAAACTCAACATCACAATATTTTTGAATATTTTATATTTGGACAAGGTCTTTCAACAGTGAAGATGTCATCGTCAGGTCCGTCACAAATAATCGCTGTTGGAAGGCCTTGTCCAAATGTAAAATATTCAAAAATATATTGGTGGTTTAAATTTGAAATTTAGAAGATCTGTTCTAGGTACCTATAGAATTAAGCAGGTTATTAACAAATCTAATTATCATGTGTTCAACTGCGAAAACTTCTATTCATATGACACATTGAAATCAGTTCTAGTTTCTGAAAAGTTGCTTTGAAAATAATTTCTTGTTGCAAGGTAAACAGTTAAGTTACACAATGAACTGCAAATTCAAGAATGACTATTGATAGTCTTTTTTCTTTGTTGGTGTCAGATGTCTTTGGTATTTTGTATACAGAAAGAAATTATTTTCAGAAAATTATTAAATAACAAGACTATCTCATAAAAAAGATAACAACCATTTATGAGTTAAGTTAAACAGACTGAAACTATAAGAATAATAGACAAATTGTGTGTGCCTAGGCTTAGGCGCTATATACATCTAAGGTTACTAGTAATCATTGATCAAACAAAGATCAAACTTAAAAAAATATGGTTTTTCTGCTACAATTATGAAGGTTATCTTAACTGTCGTCAATCCAACTAGTTTTTTAATGACTAGTTTCGGGAACAAGGTTCCATTGTCAAATCATCTAAAATGTCATGGTCTTCGTTATTGACATTGAACAACAGTATGTCATCGTCATAAGGTTAAAATTACACATAACACTGAACACAAACAAACAAAACATTAAATACATTAAACGGAAAACTAGAAATAGTGTGGCCAGCCAAAGACACATTCTGACTTCGTTTGACCGACTTTGTCATTGTTCAATAACAAAGACCACGACATTTTAGAGATTTGACAATGGGACCTTGTCAACTAGTTGGATTGACGACAATTAAGGTATTTTAACCTCCACTTATAATCTGAAATCAATCCAGGAGGAAAGAAATGATAAATAAATTGTCTGGTACAGTTCCAATTTTTTTTATTAAGATGAATGTAGACTCTTTTAATTTAGAACACTTTAATCCCTTCAATTTGAAATTTACTTGACATGCAAAAAGCAGATACATTGTATCTAATATTCCATACCTTGCAGGGCCTGCCGCTTACAACTTCACTCTTGTCCTGCCTCCAGCCCCACATCCCACTCTTGTTTCTGAAAAAAAAACAAAAAAAACATAAAACTTTTGTGAAGCGGTGGCACGCAAATCCTGAAATGACATAGTTTTATATTAAAATTGGCCTTTCTAACAAGACGATAGACTCAAATTAGTAGGGCAAATGGCTCCTAGCAAAGGTTTAAATGGAATAACTTTCTTACAATAAATTCAAAATTTGCAATTCGGCCTCTGTCTCATATTTTAAAAATCTCGGAGGGGAATTTATCCCCATGAGATACAAAGATTTTTTTACATGTGACCTACTTGATTGACTCCATATCATAACCTAGGATCTTTAAGCCGCTACAGCACTGTAAACTGCAACATATTTAAACTCCAACATGCCAATAAAAAATTAAACATCCATAACTTTCCACCATAACAGAAACAGAAATAGGCCTAATTCATGTACGAGGGCTATTCAGAAAGTAAGGAACGTTTCCATCTTACGCTGCTAGGCGCGCTCGTATCGCCTATATTAGGGTATGAGAGCGCTCGGGGCCTCAGTGGCTATCCAGCCGTGACTCTAGGAGCATTGTCGCGCTGCCAGTTTTCTTTATTTTTAAATTCAAAATGGCCGCTCCTATAAAAAATACCACCAGTTGCGAAGTGTGATCGGTATCACAATTTTTGTTGGCCAGAAACTAAAAACCGATAGAGATTTATCGATTTTTATTCTTTCAATTTCAACACAGCAACGTCCGTGAAACTTGAGGGACAGGTAACGAAAGCTCCCTTATGGGGGAGCAGCGGTTTTCACAGATCTTCTCGTCAACTTCAGTGACCAGTTAGTCAGTCACAATGCTCAGTCGTCCACTCAACTGCTCATCAAGAACATTGGTTCGGTCATTTGCAAACTGAATACACAACTTACGCACAGAACTTTTTATTTAAGACCTTGTTCCCATATACCTCGCACACTTGTCGATAAATTTTTATCGGTTTTAAGTTTTTTGCCAACAATAACCGTGTTACCGATCTTTCAAGAAAACTGGCAGAGCGACGATGCTCCTAGCTTCACGGCTGGATAGCCACTGAGGCCCCGAGTGCTCTCTTACCCTAATATAGGCGATATGCGCGTGTATAACGGCGTAAGACGAAAACGTTCCTTACTTTCTGAATAGCCCTTGTAAAAACATGCTTACATGCAATTGCAGGCTTTAAAAAGTTAATGACTACCAGAGAAGCCTTCTTAATGCCCTTCATGGGACCAAAGCTTAGGGCAAGTAACCATTAAAAATAATCCTCAGCATGGTCATAAAAAATACTAAAAACAGCTAAACGTGTAAGTAAATCTTCCAGATATATTGTTTTAAATGGAACAGTCACGATCTTTGTTAGTGTCTAATCTGTTTCCAAAAGGTCCTGTTTACTGATAAACAATAGAAACACGTATATTTATCTAGTGTTTTGTGATCTGAGTGTTTCTTCCTGGTTCAACGTCAGGATATCAGCTTCAAATCAGAACGTGAATTTTTTTCTTGAAAGGGGATGGTTAATCCAACAGGCATCTAAAGTGGAACCATTGACTATATATACTACTTCTCATCCAATTTTGTTTCATGCCGAAATTTGGAAGGTGTGTGCCTTGCCAGAAGCATTGCATTGCAATCAATGTTGGAATTATTCAGCTTGATTTACAGTGCTGCAAAAACACTTGGTCAAATATAATCATAACCCTCAGTTATAAAATGTTTCATTCTTGGTTACGAAGAATGGTGGTACTGATTTACCTAACATATGTCACTTGCACTTCATGTTCGCTGCAGATCGCACCAGTGTAAATTGGTTTCAAATATGCTTATGATATGTTATATATATTATATATATATATATATTTATTTATTTATATATTTTTTTAAAATAAAAACCTCCACTGCCCGTCACCATGGGCCAATAGGCCTGTGCGGTTATCTAAAGACAGCAAGGTCCGGTCACGGCATTAAGTCACATAGGCTAGCTAGAGGTGACCGCTCATGTTTGTGCGTGTAATGTCGTCGCCCGGGATCGAACCGGGGACCGCTGGCTTGTGAGGCCAGAGCTCTACCACTGAGCTACCGCTCCCGTAAGAAATACCGCTATGAGAAGGATAGGCCAATATAAGGCCTAAGGAAGAATAAGGCCTATAGCCAATGGCAGAATGGTTTTGTAGGCTTCTACTGCAGTAACAAGACCTATCTAGTATCGTGACTAGTCACCTCTCGAAGCTGATCTTGTCGGTGTCGACGTAGGTGGTGACGATGGGAGCGGTGAGCCGCGCGCCGACGTTCTCGTGCGATGGTTGGATCACCCTCAGCTCCTCGGGTGAGACTACCCGCATCTGCTCCACGAACACCTGCCGCGTCTCATGGTCCACCTCCATCATGGTCGCCTTGTCGTCTGTCAGGGAGCAACATCGGACAGGTTACAACGGGAATGGAAACGATAAGTTCTTAGTCTCTAGATCGATCTTCACGACTTAACTCAATTCAAGGGGTACTGCATCATTCTGAAGAGGTTTCTCAAAGTTTATGATCGTTCATTTGGTCATGCACTTCAAAAGTTAAGTCAATAATATTTTTTTAAGGAGTGTTTGTTACAGTTGAATGGCTCCGCCGAAAAACGTTCTATGTGACCAAAACCTACTTTTGAGAAAAAGCGGAAAGAAGATTGATTTCTAAAATTTTACGTAATTTTTAGGTTGGAATTATTTTTTGTCAATAATCTTTTAAAACTACACATATAACCTCGTATAATAGTATTATCCAACACTTTTACTCACCACAATCAGATATTTAACTATTTTTATGCATTTTTAGGGGGTAAAACGTTCCTATCGCCTGTCATTTGAAACGTTTTTTCCCGGACTTAGCCTCTGCCGCTAATAATCATCATGGAATGTAGGAGTAACAACATGAACTGAATATATAAAAACCTTTTAAATAGAATAATATTATTAAAAGATAACATTAAAGTCTTAAACAAAACGTTAATACTTCTTAAAACGTTTTCTTAACGTACTATATTACTGTTCACCAGGTTATATAATAATAAAAATAGTTAAGCCCTAAAAATATTTTTGTTAGAGAAAAAAATTAATTTTCAAAATTATTAGAAAACAATATTATAAAAAGATGACAATTTTAAACTCATACATAAGTATAAGAGTAGGAATCAACAGGCATCAGGCCTTAGCACTTAGAACGTTATTCCACTTACCGCTCGCGGTGGCAGTTTTCCTGGTACAGGCTTCTTGGTTTAAGATATATATGGCAATCTGGCGTTTCTCCTTTCTTTTCTATTCTAATCTTTCCATTTCCCGACATTTAACTTCCTTTTCCCCAAAATTAAGACGATTTATGTCGCCGGGTGACAGCGGCACAGCCGGCGGGGGATCCATATCGCGGCTGATAGAACCTTATTCGCCAACAACCCCGAGAACTCCCGAAATTGGCGCCGGAATGGACAGCTAAAATCAGGGGTGCCAATATAAATATTTCCAACGCAAAATATCCCATGATGTTGGGGAGGTCTGTTAGAACCTTTTTCACTAAAAATCTCGAAATTTGTATTTTTGTCACATAGAACGTTTTTCGGCGGAGCCATTCAGTTATTTTTAGGTATTTAATTGTCGGCTGTGTAGGTTGACTGTTATTTTTATAACCATACTTTCTGTTTACATATTGTAAACTAGGAGTTTCCATTTATATTCAGGAATAGGCCTATATACTAGAAGTTGTTAAAGAGGGATTCAACACAAAATAATACCAATAGTAGGGGACAAAAATGTACAAAATATTAAGATTAACGGGATACATTATTTTTATTATTATTTACATTATTATTTATTTTACCATATTTTTTATGGGTATGTTCTCTGACATCTAAACATTAAACCTAGTTAGGCACGGCATTAAAAATCCTGTTTATTAATAGTAGTAGATCCAAATATAGAATTAGTAGATTCTTTGGTTATTAGATAAGCATGTTAAAACATTTTTTTTTCTTAGTTTACAATAACATTTCAGGAAAGCCCTCACCCATTGAGTCACTTGTCATTACTTGTCCAACTCACTGTTATATAAAGTGTTGAAATATTAGTACACAGATTTTTGGACCCAAAATACAAAAATTTGATGGCTTTAATACCAAGTTTAGAATGGTTCTAAACTTAGGATGCTGTTTCACTGGCTTTGACAGGTTTGACAAGCCAGATCAAACACATGGCTGTGTAGCTGAGTGGTTATAGTGCTCGCCTTTCAATCTAAAGGTTGCCGGTTCGATCCTGAGAAAAGTTAGTAATTTTTTAAAGGTTTAATTTCGGACCCAGTTGCCATTTGTCATTGGGCTATTAATTAATGATGCTTTCTAACAACTGGTTGATGTCAGATAGTAACAAGACTGGGGTTTGGACTGTTCCCTGTCAAAATGTTAAAAAATGCCACTGGCGTAGAGAGACACAAAATAAAATATATAAAAAAGAAACACATGTTATATAAATAGAGATAGTTAAAAAAGTACGCAACAGAATGCAGCAACCATGTATTAATAAACTGATAGGCCCGTTAGTGTAGTGAACAAACTAATTACATTACTTAAGTGAGTCAGCAAAACAAGAAAACAAGTACGCCTTATTATTGTTATAACAAATCTAAATCCTTTTCCATTTTAAATTTCCCGAAACATATTTTTGTTCACATCGCTAGATTTGTAATAGGTAGGCTTCTTCAGTCTACTTGGAAATAGAATACAAAAACTGCTTTTTACGTCTTAAAATTAACAAAAACTACTTTCCATCAAAATTACAACTCTCCAACCCTTTCCATACTGAAATAAAACCAATACCTACAAAATCATGTTTGTGATCCATACATTAATTACAGTACAACAAATTACATCTTGTGAATATAAAAAAAAAATATTACAGGGACTCGAATGATCTATTGGTATAGAATAATCTAAGAGGGAATTCAAGCAAGGAAGTGCCAACTGCAGGGCGTACGGTGGTCAATAATCTGCAGTCTGTCACTTGCCTGACGTTTCTGACAACTGGAATATGTAGCTCCGGTTGCACCTTATTGCACTGGGGCATGTTTTCGCTGTTAACAGTTAATCCAGAAAACATGAAATCGTCAAAGGATCAATATCTATTGTGTGTGAGGTGTTGTAAAAGATCAACGGTGAAAGTGAACCATGATCTCAACAATTAAAGTTCCTACTGAGGAAGTGTTTGCTCGGTACTTATTTATTCATACACGTACACTTTCATAAAAATAGGTTTTTTATGAAAGGAATTAAAAAAAATACAGGCTAAGGTATAAAACATATAAACACAGTATACAACAGGAAAAAAATTATTGCAACCTTTTGTTTAGAGCTTTTCTTTATTACTAACTTTAAAATAAAATTTGCTTTTCTCCTCATCTCTCAAAGAATATGGTTTGCCCTAAGATTAATATTTATTGCGGCACATCACTTTTTAGCAGCATCAGTTCCATCTCAAAGTCATGGCTAATATATTTTCACTCTATCATAATATCACAACTAGTCTTAGGCCTGTCTAATTAATGGTGCAACCAAATTCAAAAGGTTGTTTTAGCAATTAGAACAATAAACAAACCTAAACCTTGAGGATATCCAAACCCTGAAAGTGCGCCTAAATGTTTTGTGGGTAGATAATCTTTTTTTCTTTGGTCTGGCCCAATCCTTATTAGCACTGGTTGTTACAAATTATATTAACTTTGGATTAATACTTGGCTGAATACTCACTTTGACCATGAAAAATAAAGCTGGTGTTTCCTCGTTGCCAGTTGTTCTGTTCGAACCCGAGAAGCGTTGTGTCTATCCGGACTTTGGACCCTTGTTTGTAGACTTTGTAGGTATCGCTGGGACACATCCGAGCAACGAGAGGTACTGCAAAAATCACATTTTTACTGTCAAGCCTGGTTATTAAAAAAAATTACTAAACTAAAAACACATTCTCAGTGAGCACAGGAATATATTATTGTCAGTTGTAGAGTTTTTATTGCATATGTTTTTTTATCCTAGGATTTTTTTTAAACAAAAGTTTCAGTTAAAAAAAAAATCATTTAAAAAAACTTGCAATATCTTTGGTTAGCAAACAAAAAGAGAAGATTTTATGGACAATTAATTGTGATCCAGGCAAATCTCTAGATTGCAAACATAGTTTACAACAAAAAAGATGGTTTTTATATACATAAAAATATTTTAAAACAACATGATTCTTAAATTTATATAGAAATTTAACATTTATAAGATAGAAAAAAAAAAATACTATACTGTAATAATAACTAACAGTCTCATGAAAAAGGACGAAAATTTGACAACCATTTTATAGGAATTAAAATTAATTATTTAAAGGAAAATAATTATGATGTCTTTTAGATTACTTCTAAGTAGGCCTAAAGGGAATATCCTTTCATAGGAAATAAAACTCAAAAGCTGCACAGCTAAATTACTACAAACACGTTTCTGAAAATCAAAGCACCCACTTAAAAGTCTTGTGTTACTCAATTAGCACTATGTAACGGTGAACAGAAAATTTACCATGGTTAGGCACTTTTTAAGAGAAGAGAAAAGAGTTAAATAATTAGACCCTAAAAAAGACAATTTGTTTTATTCTCTACAAAATAAACGTGAATAATTTTTTGATTGCTTAACTTTATTAAATATTGAAATGAGATTAATAGCATTATTCTTTTTTCTTTCCTTGATCAAATTAAGCTAGCCATAACTATAAAAATAAATAAAAATCTTTCATTTAGTTTTAAAAATGAAAACTTTTTCCCAATTTTTAATGCACATTAAGATATGATAATTAAGGAATAACTTAGTTGACTCAAGTGTAACGTGTTAACAACAACCACCTATTACACATTCACTAACAAGAAGATAATTAGAATATTTTTACAATTCAAATTCTCATCAATGGAAGATAGACAATTGAGGATCAAATGACAAAGGCAAACTACTGTTTATGTTTTCAAAGTCACTATTGTATTGTACATTTTGAAATGGTTGCCCCATTTTGAAAAAATTTAGTTATTTTAATATCACACAGGAATTTTTATTTCTTTGATTAACACTAAGCACACATTAAACTATAGTAAAAATTTGCAAAACCTACTTAAAATAAGAGGCTAAACAATTACTTACACCAACTTGTGAATTCCCACTTCATTTCCACGTAAAAATCTGGGGCCTGCAAAATGCATTATAATAGTTAAGTTTAGTTTAAAGATTTTCAAGATGTAGTACCTGAGATTTAATAAAGCAATTGATTTGTTTCATAAAAATAAAAAAAACTCTACCAAACCATAAAAATTAGTACCTAATTAGCAATAGAGAGCAAGTATATTTAAAAAATACGAGGTGGCATGTGCGCAGATTGCGCATTTTATGATTCTGTATGAGAGAAACTCACCTAAAGTACATGTAAGTTTGTTATGAAGTAACTGAGATCTATTTTTGTTTACTATCTGGCTTTAAAATTCATCTGAAGGTTAGTTAATCAGCTGTTAAATTACAATTCACATTAAAGATCTTGTAATAAAAGTTGGTCAACATTTTAAAGCGCCCTCTAAAAATAAATCAAAGGCGAGGGGTCAAAGCCCGAAACGATATGACCTTTTTAAAATGACACCTCAATCTTAAAAATCGGTTCAGTAGGTCGAGAGAAAAAGGGATGTAACAGACGAAAACCCATCTAGAAATAAGAAGATAGATATATATTCTACTAATAACAAATACTGTAACACAATTTTTCATTCCAAAAATGTTTCATTCCAATGATGAACATGCAAGGAAAACTCAAACAGATGACAAAGATTTTTTAGTACGTCGACTGCATTGGTTGTTCGCCATTCAGCTGTTTTAAGAAGCCTAGTGTATAATAAATGTGTGTTTAGCATCCCCTGGGTTAGCACACTGCAAAGCTGTCTGATCAAAATGTTTAGACTAGTCTGAATTACACCCTCGACTTTTGATAATCTATATCAGCCAAATCAACATTCAAAACAACAAATAACCAGACTAATGGTCTTAAGGATTAATTTCACTTTGCTGAATCAGCTTTCTCCTTAATCAAAACTGGCTGTTCGCCAAATACATCTGGACCACATCGGTCCGGACAATCGAGGGTCTACTCTACGCACCTCCTTGAGTCGCAGTAGTAGGTCCGGCACTCCCCCCACCCTGGTGGAAAGCCGCTGAAAATCTCTCCGCTGCAGAACCAGCTCCACAAGCTCCGGGTCACCCGTCGCCACCGCCTCCTGTATCACTGCACACACGATGAGTAAATATTTTAATCTATAATATATACAGCCCCATGTGTAACTGACTCACTCACTCACTCACTTATGATATTAAAGTCCTGAAGCGACCGTTTAAGATAGAGACTTGAAATTTGGCATGGACATTCTTTGAGATGTTACAATGTAGGGAAAATCATAAAACTACAATATTTTTACTTTTTAACTATAAAAAAAGTAAAAATATAGAATTGTCGGTAACGTAGTTCAGCCGTATCAGCGTATATCACCGCGTGGTATCGTAGATCACTTTGCAGGTTTAGTTCTCGCTGGTGTTTAAATAATCTCTTACAACTACATCCGTGTTTGATATTTTATAACAAATATGAACGTCTCTTATGAACGATTTGTCTTTAGAGAATTTTTAAACAACTAATGAACAAAACAAACAGACTTTAATGTTATTTTCTCGTTTTGTTTTCAATTTATTTTACATTATTTATTCAAATTCACACTAGATTATCCTTTTGGCCGAATTTCGCATTCAATGAATTTAGTGTGTGTAGCTCGTGCCGTGATCTTAACGTAATATACTTCTATTACTCTGTACAATAATTAATAGACAGTTAATTATTATCTTTCTGTTTTATTTATATTCAGTATTTTACATTATATTTTAATACACACTTAAAATATGTTTTTGAGAATTTTAAAATGAGTATTGAACAAAAAGAACAGATTTAAATGTTAGTTTCTCGTTTCATTTTCACCTCATTTTAGATTACTAATTCAAGTTCACCCCAGGTTATGCTATCGGCCGAATTTCGCATTCAGTGAATTTAGTGTGTAGCTCGTGCCATGATCTTAACCTAATATACTTCTATTACTCTGTACAATAATTAATAGACAGTTAATTATTATTTTTCTGTTTTATATATATTCAGTATTTTACATTATATTTTAATACCTACTTAAAATATGTTTTTGAGAATTTAAAATGAGTATTGAACAAAAATAACACATTTATATGATAGGTTCTCATTTCATTTTCACCTCATTTTGGATTACTAATTCAAATTCACCCCAGGTTATGCTTTCAGCCGAATTTCGCATTCAATGAATTTAGTTTGTAGCTCGTGCCGTGATCTTAACGTAATATACTTCTATTACTCTGTACAATAATTAATAGACAGTTAATTATTATCTTTCTGTTTTATTTATATTCAGTATTTTACATTATATTTTAATACACACTTAAAATATGTTTTTGAGAATTTTTAAATGAGTACTGAACAAAAAGAACAGATTTAAATGTTAGGTTCTCGTTTCATTTTCACCTCATTTTAGATTACTAATTCAAATTCACCCCATGTCACGTTTTCGTGCCGAATTTCGCACTAGATGAATTTTCTGTGAAGCTTAGCTGTGATCTTAACGTAACATATTTCAATTACTTTGTACAATACTTAATAGACAGTTAATTATAATCTTTCTGTTTGATTTATATTCAATGTCTTATGATAGATTTTTTTACACACTTAAAATATTAATTTCAATTATTGGGCACTACCCACCTCCAGGTTTATGGCGACCGTCAGAAGAGCGAAGATACAGCCAGATATCCTCTTGTCAGAAAAATAAAATTATTTTGAATTTACACAAGACACAAACACAAACACTAACATTGACGCCACAAAATTGATACCCGACGTTTCGAGAAACCGCACAACGTTTCCCGTTATCTAGGGCGAACTTGAGGTTAAAAATTCACGCGATTACGCAACCTTGCCGAGCGCCGGACCACGACTGCAGGTGAATCATCGCCTAGGGGTGGAGGGGGAGGGGGGGCTGGAGTCCTGTTCGGTCCTATCACTGATAACGAGGGTCGCCGTGCGTTATCAGACAGATGTTTTATTTCCTCTCTCGCCACTTCCAAATACACCGGGCTTATTTCCACCGATGGTTGGGAAATAGGTGTTTGTTCCACCGCCATAAACAAGGATTCCACCAAATTTCGTTTTTTCCAATTTGGTTCTTTATATAAAATTCCAGTTTTCTCCCAATCTACCTTGTGGCCGGTACTCATTACATGTTCACAGATTTTTTGATCCATATACCTCTCTATTATTTACTTTTTTCTGATGTTCAGAAATGCGAACTTTTAGTGGTCTGGAGGTTTGGCCAATATAATTTTGTTTACATGAGCACGGTATTCTATACACCACGTTTTTGTTTTGTTGATTTTCATTAAAAGGTTTAATTTTTGTAACTTGACCCCTTATTGTCATGTTTGACTTAAAAACTGTTCTTATATTGTGTTTTGAATTAATTCGACGGACTTTTTCTGAAACATTTTTAATGTAAGGAATGCAAACAGTGGTGATCGGCTTTTCGACCTCATTTAAACTCAAACTATTGTTTTGTGTTTCACTTAACACTCTTTTCGTGGCTTTATTAATTATCCTTGTCGGGTATCCACTACTTTGTAATGAACATTTTATGTTATTAAGTTCAGTTTTAAAGATCTCTTCGTTACTGCAAATGTTTTTTGCCCGTTTAATTAAGCCTATTGCAAGTCCAGTTTTGACGTGATCAGGATGGTTGGAAGAATAATGTAAGTATTGCCCTGTCGCTGTAGGTTTTCTATGAACCTTAGTTTCCCAGCAATCCCCCGATTTTTTAACTAAAACATCCAAAAAGGCCAGTTCATCGTTCTTTTCCATTTCGATAGTAAATTTAATTGTGTCACAAAGTGAGTTCAGGTAGTCCTTAAATTGCATTAGTTTAGTGTCAGATTCTTCCCATAGGCAAAAGACATCGTCAACATAACGGACCCAAAGTTTAGGCTTGACATTAGAGCCATTTAAAGCGTCACTCTCAAATTTTTCCATAAAAATGTTGCTTAAAATCGGGCTTAGCACCCCACCCATGGCCAGCCCTGTGGTCTGTTCATAAAACCTATCGTTTAGTTGAAAGTAATTGGATCTAATACAGACATTTAAAAGTTCCAAAATGGTTGATATGGGAATGTTAGTTCTTTCCGTCAGAGTGATATCTATTTCCAATTTTTCTCTTATTATTTTCAAACAAGGTTCAATAGGAACGTTTGGAAACAGGTTACAAACATCGAAACTCACCATCAAAGTTTTTTCAGTTGGCGGACAAGAATGTAATTTAGCTACAAATTCCTCAGAATTCCTTAAGAACGATTTTGATGATCCAAACAGTGGTGTCAAAATGGGGAGAATAAATTTAGAGAGCTCGTAGTATGGTGAGTCAATGGCGCTGACAATTGGCCTGAGTGGTATGCCTTCTTTGTGAAGTTTTGGCAACCCATACAAGTGAGGGGCTTTAGAATATTGTGGGCTTAATCTGAAGAACGTGCTTTCCTTAACAATAGATTTGATTTTCTTGAGTTCTGATTTTATTTTATTTTGAACATTGGCTGTCGGGCCTCGATTCAACAACTTATATTGACCTCCCTCAATTATTTCGTTAATCTTTTTATCATACTGAGACTTGTCTAATAAAACTACTGCGCCACCTTTGTCCGAAGGCAATATGACAACAGAATCGTCATTTTTAAGATTTTTTAACGCTTTTATTTCGTTGGTAGGAAGGTTGTTTTTATAAGCATTTGATTTTTTTAAAGTATTTACAATTGAACATCTATAAGAGTTTCTAGCTTCAGGAGGCAAAAGTGATACAGCGGGCTCAATTGAGGCTATCATATCAATATTGGACACTCGGTTCGGTGCAACACTAAAGTTGAGACCTTTGCTCAGAACTCTCTTTTCCGCGTCATCCAGCGGTTTGCTAGACAGGTTGACCACCAGCTTACCTGATATATCAGTCGTGGCTGCCCTGTTATGACCTGCATCTTTGCCTACCTGACTACTGTTCCTTTTATCTAGCAGTTTATTAAATTTAGTTTTCTGTTTATTCCTCTTAGCTTCAAAAATTCTATTTTGTTTATTTCTGAAACTATCCAGAATGGGCATTAGGTCGTTTTTCTCTATTATATCACTAAGCTTCGTTTGCAATTCCTCAATTTTTCCCCCAATAATGAATTTCGAGAGTCTAACCTGATGAATCCTGTGGTTTAAAAGTTTTTCACTTGCATCATTTAAAATCTTTTTAGAGAAATTATCATGAAGGGGGGATTTTACCAACAGACCTTTAGGAATTATTTTTGAATTCTTACATTTCATGAGAAAAGTTAAGTGGTTGGAGTTTAGAGCAAGTTTTTCCATTGTTTTCTCAAGTTCTTTCAACATGTCCAATGTCTCGGGCCCATACCGGGAAGTAATTCTTGTTCTGAAGGACATTATTGGTGGGGTATTTGATATTAATTTCAATTATTGGGCACTACCCACCTCCAGGTTTATGGCGACCGTCAGAAGAGCGAAGATACAGCCAGATATCCTCTTGTCAGAAAAATAAAATTTTTTTGAATTTACACAAGACACAAACACAAACACTAACATTGACGCCACAAAATTGATACCCGACGTTTCGAGAAACCGCACAACGTTTCCCGTTATCTAGGGCGAACTTGAGGTTAAAAATTCACGTGATTACGCAACCTTGCCGAGCGCCGGACCACGACTGCAGGTGAATCATCGCCTAGGGGTGGAGGGGGAGGGGGGGCTGGAGTCCTGTTCGGTCCTATCACTGATAACGAGGGTCGCCGTGCGTTATCAGACAGATGTTTTATTTCCTCTCTCGCCACTTCCAAATACACCGGGCTTATTTCCACCGATGGTTGGGAAATAGGTGTTTGTTCCACCGCCATAAACAAGGATTCCACCAAATTTCGTTTTTTCCAATTTGGTTCTTTATATAAAATTCCAGTTTTCTCCCAATCTACCTTGTGGCCGGTACTCATTACATGTTCACAGATTTTTGATCCATATACCTCTCTATTATTTACTTTTTCTGATGTTCAGAAATGCGAACTTTTAGTGGTCTGGAGGTTTGGCCAATATAATTTTGTTTACATGAGCACGGTATTCTATACACCACGTTTTTGTTTTGTTGATTTTCATTAAAAGGTTTAATTTTTGTAACTTGACCCCTTATTGTCATGTTTGACTTAAAAACTGTTCTTATATTGTGTTTTGAATTAATTCGACGGACTTTTTCTGAAACATTTTTAATGTAAGGAATGCAAACAGTGGTGATCGGCTTTTCGACCTCATTTAAACTCAAACTATTGTTTTGTGTTTCACTTAACACTCTTTTCGTGGCTTTATTAATTATCCTTGTCGGGTATCCACTACTTTGTAATGAACATTTTATGTTATTAAGTTCAGTTTTAAAGATCTCTTCGTTACTGCAAATGTTTTTTGCCCGTTTAATTAAGCCTATTGCAAGTCCAGTTTTGACGTGATCAGGATGGTTGAAGAATAATGTAAGTATTGCCCTGTCGCTGTAGGTTTTCTATGAACCTTAGTTTCCCAGCAATCCCCCGATTTTTTAACTAAAACATCCAAAAAGGCCAGTTCATCGTTCTTTTCCATTTCGATAGTAAATTTAATTGTGTCACAAAGTGAGTTCAGGTAGTCCTTAAATTGCATTAGTTTAGTGTCAGATTCTTCCCATAGGCAAAAGACATCGTCAACATAACGGACCCAAAGTTTAGGCTTGACATTAGAGCCATTTAAAGCGTCACTCTCAAATTTTTCCATAAAAATGTTGCTTAAAATCGGGCTTAGCACCCCACCCATGGCCAGCCCTGTGGTCTGTTCATAAAACCTATCGTTTAGTTGAAAGTAATTGGATCTAATACAGACATTTAAAAGTTCCAAAATGGTTGATATGGGAATGTTAGTTCTTTCCGTCAGAGTGATATCTATTTCCAATTTTTCTCTTATTATTTTCAAACAAGGTTCAATAGGAACGTTTGGAAACAGGTTACAAACATCGAAACTCACCATCAAAGTTTTTTCAGTTGGCGGACAAGAATGTAATTTAGCTACAAATTCCTCAGAATTCCTTAAGAACGATTTTGATGATCCAAACAGTGGTGTCAAAATGGGGAGAATAAATTTAGAGAGCTCGTAGTATGGTGAGTCAATGGCGCTGACAATTGGCCTGAGTGGTATGCCTTCTTTGTGAAGTTCGGGTATCAATTTTGTGGCGTCAATGTTAGTGTTTGTGTTTGTGTCTTGTGTAAATTCAAAAAATTTTATTTTTCTGACAAGAGGATATCTGGCTGTATCTTCGCTCTTCTGACGGTCGCCATAAACCTGGAGGTGGGTAGTGCCCAATAATTGAAATTAATATCAAATACCCCACCAATAATGTCCTTCAGAACAAGAATTACTTCCCGGTATGGGCCCGAGACATTGGACATGTTGAAAGAACTTGAGAAAACAATGGAAAAACTTGCTCTAAACTCCAACCACTTAACTTTTCTCATGAAATGTAAGAATTCAAAAATAATTCCTAAAGGTCTGTTGGTAAAATCCCCCCTTCATGATAATTTCTCTAAAAAGATTTTAAATGATGCAAGTGAAAAACTTTTAAACCACAGGATTCATCAGGTTAGACTCTCGAAATTCATTATTGGGGGAAAAATTGAGGAATTGCAAACGAAGCTTAGTGATATAATAGAGAAAAACGACCTAATGCCCATTCTGGATAGTTTCAGAAATAAACAAAATAGAATTTTTGAAGCTAAGAGGAATAAACAGAAAACTAAATTTAATAAACTGCTAGATAAAAGGAACAGTAGTCAGGTAGGCAAAGATGCAGGTCATAACAGGGCAGCCACGACTGATATATCAGATAAGCTGGTGGTCAACCTGTCTAGCAAACCGCTGGATGACGCGGAAAAGAGAGTTCTGAGCAAAGGTCTCAACTTTAGTGTTGCACCGAACCGAGTGTCCAATATTGATATGATAGCCTCAATTGAGCCCGCTGTATCACTTTTGCCTCCTGAAGCTAGAAACTCTTATAGATGTTCAATTGTAAATACTTTAAAAAAATCAAATGCTTATAAAAACAACCTTCCTACCAACGAAATAAAAGCGTTAAAAAATCTTAAAAATGACGATTCTGTTGTCATATTGCCTTCGGACAAAGGTGGCGCAGTAGTTTTATTAGACAAGTCTCAGTATGATAAAAAGATTAACGAAATAATTGAGGGAGGTCAATATAAGTTGTTGAATCGAGGCCCGACAGCCAATGTTCAAAATAAAATAAAATCAGAACTCAAGAAAATCAAATCTATTGTTAAGGAAAGCACGTTCTTCAGATTAAGCCCACAATATTCTAAAGCCCCTCACTTGTATGGGTTGCCAAAACTTCACAAAGAAGGCATACCACTCAGGCCAATTGTCAGCGCCATTGACTCACCATACTACGAGCTCTCTAAATTTATTCTCCCCATTTTGACACCACTGTTTGGATCATCAAAATCGTTCTTAAGGAATTCTGAGGAATTTGTAGCTAAATTACATTCTTGTCCGCCAACTGAAAAAACTTTGATGGTGAGTTTCGATGTTTGTAACCTGTTTCCAAACGTTCCTATTGAACCTTGTTTGAAAATAATAAGAGAAAAATTGGAAATAGATATCACTCTGACGGAAAGAACTAACATTCCCATATCAACCATTTTGGAACTTTTAAATGTCTGTATTAGATCCAATTACTTTCAACTAAACGATAGGTTTTATGAACAGACCACAGGGCTGGCCATGGGTGGGGTGCTAAGCCCGATTTTAAGCAACATTTTTATGGAAAAATTTGAGAGTGACGCTTTAAATGGCTCTAATGTCAAGCCTAAACTTTGGGTCCGTTATGTTGACGATGTCTTTTGCCTATGGGAAGAATCTGACACTAAACTAATGCAATTTAAGGACTACCTGAACTCACTTTGTGACACAATTAAATTTACTATCGAAATGGAAAAGAACGATGAACTGGCCTTTTTGGATGTTTTAGTTAAAAAATCGGGGGATTGCTGGGAAACTAAGGTTCATAGAAAACCTACAGCGACAGGGCAATACTTACATTATTCTTCCAACCATCCTGATCACGTCAAAACTGGACTTGCAATAGGCTTAATTAAACGGGCAAAAAACATTTGCAGTAACGAAGAGATCTTTAAAACTGAACTTAATAACATAAAATGTTCATTACAAAGTAGTGGATACCCGACAAGGATAATTAATAAAGCCACGAAAAGAGTGTTAAGTGAAACACAAAACAATAGTTTGAGTTTAAATGAGGTCGAAAAGCCGATCACCACTGTTTGCATTCCTTACATTAAAAATGTTTCAGAAAAAGTCCGTCGAATTAATTCAAAACACAATATAAGAACAGTTTTTAAGTCAAACATGACAATAAGGGGTCAAGTTACAAAAATTAAACCTTTTAATGAAAATCAACAAAACAAAAACGTGGTGTATAGAATACCGTGCTCATGTAAACAAAATTATATTGGCCAAACCTCCAGACCACTAAAAGTTCGCATTTCTGAACATCAGAAAAAAGTAAATAATAGAGAGGTATATGGATCAAAAATCTGTGAACATGTAATGAGTACCGGCCACAAGGTAGATTGGGAGAAAACTGGAATTTTATATAAAGAACCAAATTGGAAAAAACGAAATTTGGTGGAATCCTTGTTTATGGCGGTGGAACAAACACCTATTTCCCAACCATCGGTGGAAATAAGCCCGGTGTATTTGGAAGTGGCGAGAGAGGAAATAAAACATCTGTCTGATAACGCACGGCGACCCTCGTTATCAGTGATAGGACCGAACAGGACTCCAGCCCCCCCTCCCCCTCCACCCCTAGGCGATGATTCACCTGCAGTCGTGGTCCGGCGCTCGGCAAGGTTGCGTAATCGCGTGAATTTTTAACCTCAAGTTCGCCCTAGATAACGGGAAACGTTGTGCGGTTTCTCGAAACGTCGGGTATCAATTTTGTGGCGTCAATGTTAGTGTTTGTGTTTGTGTCTTGTGTAAATTCAAAATAATTTTATTTTTCTGACAAGAGGATATCTGGCTGTATCTTCGCTCTTCTGACGGTCGCCATAAACCTGGAGGTGGGTAGTGCCCAATAATTGAAATTAATATCAAATACCCCACCAATAATGTCCTTCAGAACAAGAATTACTTCCCGGTATGGGCCCGAGACATTGGACATGTTGAAAGAACTTGAGAAAACAATGGAAAAACTTGCTCTAAACTCCAACCACTTAACTTTTCTCATGAAATGTAAGAATTCAAAAATAATTCCTAAAGGTCTGTTGGTAAAATCCCCCCTTCATGATAATTTCTCTAAAAAGATTTTAAATGATGCAAGTGAAAAACTTTTAAACCACAGGATTCATCAGGTTAGACTCTCGAAATTCATTATTGGGGGAAAAATTGAGGAATTGCAAACGAAGCTTAGTGATATAATAGAGAAAAACGACCTAATGCCCATTCTGGATAGTTTCAGAAATAAACAAAATAGAATTTTTGAAGCTAAGAGGAATAAACAGAAAACTAAATTTAATAAACTGCTAGATAAAAGGAACAGTAGTCAGGTAGGCAAAGATGCAGGTCATAACAGGGCAGCCACGACTGATATATCAGATAAGCTGGTGGTCAACCTGTCTAGCAAACCGCTGGATGACGCGGAAAAGAGAGTTCTGAGCAAAGGTCTCAACTTTAGTGTTGCACCGAACCGAGTGTCCAATATTGATATGATAGCCTCAATTGAGCCCGCTGTATCACTTTTGCCTCCTGAAGCTAGAAACTCTTATAGATGTTCAATTGTAAATACTTTAAAAAAATCAAATGCTTATAAAAACAACCTTCCTACCAACGAAATAAAAGCGTTAAAAAATCTTAAAAATGACGATTCTGTTGTCATATTGCCTTCGGACAAAGGTGGCGCAGTAGTTTTATTAGACAAGTCTCAGTATGATAAAAAGATTAACGAAATAATTGAGGGAGGTCAATATAAGTTGTTGAATCGAGACCCGACAGCCAACGTTCAAAATAAAATAAAATCAGAACTCAAGAAAATCAAATCTATTGTTAAGGAAAGCACGTTCTTCAGATTAAGCCCACAATATTCTAAAGCCCCTCACTTGTATGGGTTGCCAAAACTTCACAAAGAAGGCATACCACTCAGGCCAATTGTCAGCGCCATTGACTCACCATACTACGAGCTCTCTAAATTTATTCTCCCCATTTTGACACCACTGTTTGGATCATCAAAATCGTTCTTAAGGAATTCTGAGGAATTTGTAGCTAAATTACATTCTTGTCCGCCAACTGAAAAAACTTTGATGGTGAGTTTCGATGTTTGTAACCTGTTTCCAACGTTCCTATTGAACCTTGTTTGAAAATAATAAGAG
>JAQYXR010000584.1:0-72773 GCA_030545055.2 Neoaliturus tenellus
GCTAGGCAGATAGTGTATAGAAATAAAACTACCCAAAATATACTTTTTAAAATTGCTATTTCCTATTTGTCACGGATAGTGTTAAACTATAGGGAATGTCGAACTACCGAAGTTCGACTGTACTGTAGTCTCAAGTCAGATCACAAACAAAATTACTTTATAGAGATAAGAATCATCCTCACAGTAAAAAATTTTTGGTACGTAAATGTCTAATAAAATATTAGATGTATATAGTGATTACTATTAACATATAATCGTCTACAAATTTTTTTTGCAGGTGAAAGAGAAGCACCCCCTCCTCTTTCACAGAAGGACATGTAAGTTCAATCATTTTCTTTAGAAATTCAGGATGACTTTTAGTATTTTTATGACAGTAGTGATAAAAGTTCTTCTTAATCTTCAAATCAATTCTTAGTTGAGATTAGATACTAGATGTCATGGCTGATCAGCTAAATGGACAACCTGGAAAATTCCTTATGGATAATTAACAATTTTTAATGCTAGACTGAGTTTATTTGTTTCACCAGAGCAGTATTTAAACTTTTACATCTACTCATATAGACCTACCGAGTCTATATATTCATAAATCTTTGATTCTTTTTTAAGTTAGTGTCCCATCGTTCTTATCTAAACAACATGTGCATAATTATAACACTGGAAAAAGATCACTTGCAGTATCAAGTGAATCATTTAACGTTGCTTGAAAAAGCACCAGTTACATAGACGTGTAAAAGGCTGTTTAATAAACTTTCTGAAGCCCTAAAATCAATGTTTAACACAGACAGTTTCAATTCTAAGTTAAAATCCTTTTAGAAGAGAAATGTTACTATTCTGTGGATAAGTATTTAAATTTGGTAATTAATAAACTTGAATTTTACGTTGTTTTGGATCATATATAATTAACTGTGCACTTTCCTTTTTAACCCTTATTATTTAATTGTTCATCTCCACATGTGAAAATTTAATAACCAATTCAAGTAATGCCAAAATCTTTTGTACTATAAAATACTTTAAATTCGGTCTCAAATAAATTATAATATATGATATAATGAGATGAGCGTAGAAAATACTTATATATTGATTGCGGGTATCCATAATCTAAAATTAATTATTATGTTTAAATTTTTTCCAGATTACGTTACATTGTGATCCAGAAGCTGGAGTACTTGGAAAACCACTACCAAGCTGCCAGCAAACTCATAGACGAGTTTCTCAACAAACTTACCAAGTTTGAGAAAAAACAGTAGAATTTATCTTATTGTGTCTTTACCCAACCTTGTTTGTAGCCTTGAATAGTCAATTTTATTTTGATTGTTTTACGTTAAGTTTGAAAATAATTTTTGAATAAAGTGAAGATATACGTTTGTATGGTTTCATTGTCATTTAGCACAACAATCACCCGCAGTATCTCTAGAGTCACTTAATTTGGACCAATCTCTCTCCTTCAGGGGCGGATTAAAGGGGGGGGCGGGGGGGGGCGTCCGCCCCCCCCGACCGCTGCAGAGATTGATTCAAGATAGCACAAAAACGTTATTTTTACGTGAAAATAACGTTTTAAATTTTACTTTTAACGTTATTTTTACGTTAAAAAAAGGTGAAAATCACGTTATTATAACGTGATTACAATGTAAAAAGCGCACTCAATTTCACGTTAAAATAACGTTAAAAAAAGACGTGAAAATGACGTTTTTGTTTCACTTAATTTTTACCTTTTTAACTTATGTTTTACTGAACATTTAACAATTTTTTCAACAAAATTTGTAAATGAGTGTTTTTTTCCAACCAATACATTTAAAAAATGTAAATAAAGTCGATCAAAAATTTTTCACCTCCACCTGGATTTGAACCCACAATCTTTATGCCAATGTCCTAGCGCCTTAACCCTCTCAGCCACTTTTGCTGTATTTCGAGTGGATTTAAATTACTATTTATACATTTAATACTCAACCTTTCTTGTACTTGAGCAAGTCAAAATTAAAACTCGGGCCCAATTTGAAATAACTCTGTGTTTGTTAATAATAATAATAATTTTTAATCTTTTATAACTATATTTACTATTGCGTATTAAATATTTAAAGTGTTATTAAAATTAGTATAACCAACGCATGAAATTACATCCTGTTGGAATAATGTAAAGGCTAAAAAATAAAATTATAAATTGTTGATACCACAAATTGTAATTTAAATTGTTATTTCGAAAGCTATAATTAGACAACATCTCTACATAAGTAAATCTGATACTTTGACAGTCAAATAAAATTATCAATAACTTAACTAACAAGTAAAATAAAATTTGAAAATAAATTTTTTAATTTATTTTTTTTTTAATATACATTTTTTACATAACTTTTAAATGCAAAAATACTTACTCTGTCTAAGGTGAATGTCGGCCTTAGTCAGTAACAAGACTATACAAGATCGTGCCACAATCATCCTACACTCATCTCTCATTCATATTCAGGTTAAAATACCCACTGTGTGAGGTCCCTGTCTTAAAAATGTGATTTAGTGCATTTAAAACATTAAGTAAAAAAAAGGTAAAAAAATTTTGGTGAAAATCACGTTTAAAATTTCACGTTTTTTTTACTTTCATATTTTTACGTTATTTTCATGTGAAAAAAACGTATTATTTTTTACTTTTACATTTCACCTTTTTTCATGTGAAAAAAACGTGATTTTCACATTGTGTGCTGACTGGGGAAATACTGTTTTGGCTGTCGAGTTATCAAAAGCTATAATAAGTGTATGATTATAGTTTTAGTAATTGTAATATTGTTAGAGATAAATTATGACAAAATAAGGATTAAACTAGGTATGTACAAAATAAAGGTGATACCTATAAAATAAAAATAAAAAATTGTTTCCAAGCGCCGCGCCGTCGCGGCGGGCACCTCACCACGTTTTTACTGAGTACGCCTCACGCCTGCTGCTGCGGCACTGCAACTCGCAATCACTTGAGGGTGCCTAGGAACTTCACAGGCGTCTATTTTCCCCTTTGTCATTTTGTGGAGGACAAATTCGGAGGAGGAGTGGGGGTAGCGCCGACAGTGTTACCAACTCCGCAAATACCACGCACGCAGTCGCGGCTCGCCCATAAGGACTCCCGGACGCCGCCCCTCCTAAAGAATTGATTAAAAATCAAAATAAATAAACTAACAAAAATATTATTATGATAATATTTAACAGAATGACAATTGTATGGGTCATTCATTGAAGATAGCAACATATCGTACCAAAATAAATCCAAAATCGACGATGATTGTGTCTCTAATTCTATCGCGGCCGGCTCGGGGCGGAGCAACGGACGCCGGCCACGGCGTCCTAGCGCTCTTGTAAAATCAAATGGAGACGCGCATACGCGCAGCTCACTCACACAGGTACACCCAACGGCTGCTAATGCAACGCTCTGCCCGGCGCCCTAGGCTGCGCGTGCCACTGCTCCAGCCACTGCTACCAACCGAGCAGTGCCAAAATTGTGACTGTCAGTTCCCTCGCGATGCAGTCGTCCATCTGGGTTCTGTTGTGCGTAATGTGTTGTACGTGTTGGTGTGCATTGAGTTGAAATAGTGAATTAAATAGATTTTTGAGGAAATGTAAATGGGTGAAAGTGAAATGGGTGAAGTTGGAGATGAGCAACATTTACACCAGGTAAATCGTATAGTAGGTAATAGAATGCAAAAACATTGAATATTAGAATTACTTTAAAGAACCTGGGGCTTCTAAGGCCCAATTTAGTTATTAATCAAAGTTGAACAAAAAGAAATATAGTTTTACAGTAATCAAAAGTGTTTTAGAAATTTATACAATTAGGCCAATTGGCTCTGTGGCTGTAAAATTAAAAAATCGTTTTTCTGTAACCCTTGCATGATTATAGGGATTCAGGATCGTGCCTTAACTGTTGGTGGTATTTCATAGATTAAACATTTGAACTAAAAGGTTAAGATACATAAAACGAGTGACAAACACATTAAGGCTGGTATAGAATTTGATGAAGTACTTCAACATAGATCAACATTAGATTTCCGACATTAAATAAAACTATAGGCCTACAAAATGTCTTGAGAGATGCAGATTTTTTATTTTATTTATTTATTTTTTGATGGATTTCGTTAAGCAAAATCATTGACTATCTATTGATAGTCAATGGCAAAATAATCCCACATTGTGATGTATCCTTTACAGTTAATAAAACAATTGATCGTATTAATGCTTTCAAGTACGATAAAGAATTTAAATATGAAGTACAAAAAATAAGAAACTCCCCTGAACGGATTTTTGTATTAGTCCAATGTGTGAACAATAGCATGAACCCAGACGTAAACATGGTTTGAAGACCGGAAATATATTGTCGCCAAGGAAGTGTGTGACATCTTAACATCCGGGGTAGCGGACCGCTTTCAATTAATTCTTAGTACACACCTGTCCGCGGCAAAACTATTTCAGTCTGATTTGTTTCCTCAATTCAAACAAATGCCACGAAAAAGAAGTAGGCCTAAGCTTTAAACGGATTCATATCAACTGAATAAAATTAACGGAAAACAACTGCTTGTTTTAGGTAAATTTTATTGACCTAAAAAGTCATCTCTGTTGTACATAACTGATACTCTGCAGTACAACAGATTATCAGTTATGTACAACAGAGATGACTTTTCGTCAGCAATTGTGATTAAGATTTTTAGGCTATATTGCAATTTAATTCAACCTAATTTAATTATACCGGTTTGATGGAGTAACTATTATTTATTGACATAAGAGATAACCGTTTTTCCTGAAGCAGACATTACTTATCTTCATTGGTATAAATATAAATAAAATAATTATATAAGAGCCCCCCCCAGCGTCCCTAACCACCGGCCGCCACTGCACGCACGGCCATCACGGACAATGCTGAACATCTGAGGACCTTGTTTACGATTAAGAGAGACGCAGACAAAAGAATGATACCAAAGATCGTTATTATTATTAAATTTTAATATTTAATTATTTTAATTAGAACAATTAGTGGATTTGTTATGTTTTAAAATGAAAATTTAAAAGTTATCCGTTATGTGCTTAGGCGATAACACATGATGTAGGTAATAGGCCTATAGAATTTAGATGAGGAATATTTTCAGAACAACCGTAAAACAAATACGTTTTAAATTAATTCTTCAGATTTCTAATAATAATAATTTTTGTTGTGTTAACCCACTGTAGCGATCTGTTTATTAGCAAATTTCCCTATAGGGAATACGCTATTACACGGTAGTAGCCATGGTAAGACCTAAGCCCGGGACCACTTTACTTTTTCATTTTGAGGTCCCCAGAAGCCAAAAACACCGCTCGTTCGTTTTCATATATATATATATGTGTGTGTGTGTGTGTGTGTGTGTGTGTGTGTGTGTGTCCTGTGTGTCCATGGTACCGATAACTTTTGAAGCGGACCTCCGATTTCGATCAAATTTGGTATGAAGGTGTAAGACCAGGTCTATTTTCATGAGTTCGCGAACCAGCATTGTCGGGTTATAAGAACGGGGTTTTATAAGGTTTCAAAGGGGTCAAAAATGGGTTTTTGGCATTTTTGGACCTAAATTTTCAAAATTCATCAATTTTAACTAAAACCATTTGAAAGAGCTTAAATAAACAAACAATTTAGTATTTTGAATCTTTAAAATAGCTTAACTGGCTATAGAGAAAATTCAAATCAAGTTTCCCATGCTATTCTTATGGGTAAATCTTTAAAAAGTTATATATCGCTTATTTATCAACACATCTTCATAAAAATTTTTATGAACCTTCACTAGATGGTGAGTAGTTAAGATTTGATCAAAAACCCCCATGGAAGCAAACCTACATGCTAAATCCCATGGTATTCTCATGGAAAATAATTGTATAATGGGAGCAAGAGAGATGGAGATATAAGGTATGTTCCTAATCAGCTGATCAGCTGTCTTCAGCATATTTGTCAAATTTGAAATGTTTATGTTTTGTTATTTGTAAACAAATCTTTCCTTTTGCATGGAAGATTTGGATTATGCACTTTTATTACTGTTAAAAAGTCATTTATTGCAATATAAATATTAATGTATGAATTATTAAATAAAAATAATTTACTCAGAAATATAATGCCATTAAATATATTATATTTCCTTGTAAAGATTTTTAATTATATAAGATAGCCACAAAGTTCTTTGATTTGATGTTGAAACAATAATTCTTTGGTTGGAAATTCGCTGAGTATGCAGGTCTGCTGCGACGGGGGTATTATATTATTTTATATAAACATCCATGAGTAGATTTTGTTTATAATTTTGATACACCACGGTCAGTGAGTTGGTAGTTAGTGTAGGCCTAAACTTAATAGCCTATTTACAATGATACTATGACAAAAGTTGTGATTAAAACCAACGAGCAAGGGTATAGCCAACACCTCCTAGAGTAATAAGAGAAGGCCAGACAACTGAAGATCATTACGTCATATAAGTAGGCTGATGTGTTAAATCATTAGTTCCAACTCATGCTTTAGAGAGTGCTGGTTGTACCGAAAAAACGGTGAAACATCTAATGTTGTTTTGATTTTTCGTTGTTTGTAAACAAATAAGTTAGTCATGACAGATGAAACCCCGTTGACTGACAGTAGCACATCTGTTTTCTTACTTCAAAACATAACACATCGGCCTACTTATATGACGTAACGAATTTCAGTCGTTTGGCCTTCTCTTTTTATTCTAGGAGGTATTGGTATAGCGGTCGACGCGGTCAATTTGGTATTACAGCTTAATCATTAAATTTGATTTAATTAATATGGTATATGATAGGAAATAAACAATTATCTTTAACATGTTTTAAAACATGTTTAAAATACCCCCCCCCCCCCCAAGAATTCTTATTCATTCAACACCTTTCTTATCCATGGCAAAAAAGGCCTATATTTTCGAAACCGCCCCCCCCCCCAAAATCACATCCTTAATCCGCCCCTGCTCTCCTTCAAAAGTAACTTGTAAAAAACAAGGTGAGAACTTAACACTGTCCAAGTTCTGTGAACCATTGCTTTGTCCTTGTTTTATTCAACAAGGTTATTGTTAATGTGCTCTCGTGTGTTAATGTGTGTAAGTCCAAGAGATCAAAGTCCAGTTAAACAGGGTCATGAGAGACAGTCCCAGCCGACTGCGGGTGTGGGACAGTGGTACACATAAGTGTAGCGATTACATTTACCCTTTACCCTTTACATTTACTCAGGCCCGCAGTTCGTATGTGATGCGCTATGGGCCTGAGAGATGTTTGCGTCCCTCCCCCCTTCCGCCCCTCCGCCCTTCTCTCCCGAAGATATCAATCACCAAATAAACAAACCCAATGCCATAGGCATTCGACGATTTGAGATGCGCATTCGCAACATAACAACAAAATGAACAATGACAGAACTATTTTATTGTGTTTATTTTTGACTGCTAATAATGCGGTTGCGCATTGAAAAAGTAAACTGTGCTCGCGGACGTAAGGGCTGTGGGGGGGGGGGGATAGAGGGTGGGGCGGTGCGGCAGGGGGAGATGGACCCGTGGTGGGGATTAGTCGCTGGCACGCCGTTCGGGAGGGCGTGTGTTTCGCCACGTCGCCATTCCGCACTTGTGTGCTACACAGTACAGTACGCGCTGTATACTGCGACCTCTACTGATCGCAAAACATTTATCATCATACTGTTACGAGTAAGAAGCCCCGTGCTTATGGCATTATGGCTCAACAAACCTAAGAAAGCCCTTGGGCTCTTGCGCCCCTTGGCCTTTGCGCCCCTGGGCACGGGCCCATTTTTACTCATTCGTTAAATATATTTCTGTATTAACAAGTTAAACCCTAGCAGAAAGTATCCACACAGTGACTGCGTACTAGGTTGAAAACTTCATATTTGTACCGGTATATTTAATAAATTTAACCTTTTTTCAATGAAAAAAAAATTAAGAACTCTTGTTTGTTACACCATTCTCTGTTTTAATTTACACTAAAAAAAGCAAAAAACATGAAATAATATTAAATATTTCACAAGGGGAGTTATCTTCCCCTTTCGGGGGTGCTGGATTATTATTTTGAAGACTGAAGGCAGCACACCGGTCCATAATCAGGAAGACGAAGTAGGGAGGCAGGTCACTGTAGAGATGCTAGACGATGATTGGTGCAGACAATGTAGGGAGGCAGGTCACTGTAGAGATGCTAGATGATGTTGGTGCAGACAAAGTAGGAAGGCAGGTCACTGTAGAGATGCTAGACGATGATTGGTGCAGACAAAGTAGGGAGGCAGGTCACTGTAGAGATGCTAGACGATTGTTGGTGCAGACAAAGTAGGGAGGCAGGTCACTGTAGAGATGCTAGACGATTGTTGGTGCAGACAAAGTAGGGAGGCAGGTCACTGTAGAGATGCTAGACGATGATTGGTGCAGACAAAGTAGGGAGGCAGCTCACTGTAGAGATGCTAGACGATGATTGGTGCAGACAAAGTAGGGAGGCAGGTCACTGTAGAGATGCTAGACGATGATTGGTGCAGACAAAGTAGGGAGGCAGGACACTGTAGAGATGCTAGACGATGATTGGTGCAGACAAAGTAGGGAGGCAGGTCACTGTAGAGATGCTAGATGATGATTGGTGCAGACAAAGTAGGGATGCAGGACACTGTAGAGATGCTAGACGATGATTGGTGCAGACAAAGTAGGGAGACAGGTCACTGTAGAGATGCTAGACGATGATTGGTGCAGACAAAGTAGGGAGGCAGGTCACTGTAGAGATGCTAGACGATGATTGGTGCAGACAAAGTAGGGAGGCAGGACACTGTAGAGATGCTAGACGATGATTGGTGCAGACAAAGTAGGGATGCAGGACACTGTAGAGATGCTAGACGATGATTGGTGCAGACAAAGTAGGGAGGCAGGACACTGTAGAGATGCTAGACGATGATTGGTGCAGACAAAGTAGGGAGGCAGGACACTGTAGAGATGCTAGACGATGATTGGTGCAGACAAAGTAGGGAGGCAGGTCACTGTAGAGATGCTAGACGATGATTGATGCAGACAAAGTAGGGAGGCAGGTCACTGTAGAGATGCTAGACGATGATTGGTGCAGACAAAGTAGGGAGGCAGGACACTGTAGAGATGCTAGACGATGTTTGGTGCAGACAAAGTAGGGAGGCAGGACACTGTAGAGATGCTAGACGATGATTGGTGCAGACAAAGTAGGGAGGCAGGACACTGTAGAGATGCTAGACGATGATTGGTGCAGACAAAGTAGGGAGGCAGGACACTGTAGAGATGCTAGACGATGATTGGTGCAGACAAAGTAGGGAGGCAGGTCACTGTAGAGATGCTAGACGATGATTGGTGCAGACAAAGTAGGGAGGCAGGTCACTGTAGAGATACTAGACGATGTTGGTGCTGACGCAGTTGGGGGCCACTTCTATGGTCGACATTGTTGAGATTTCCTATCTAATGAATTTAAAATTTCGGCATGCAAATAGTATTTTAATAAGGTACTTCAAATTTTGGTAGATGTTTATCGTATAATTATTACAACAACTAATTTTGGGTCCTTAAAATTTTGAACATCCATTGTGACTGAAAATTTTGAATGACATTGATTTGGTTTGTTACCAAGGATATTGATTAATGACAATGAATTTGTGAAAACACACTTGTACAGTGAGAAGTACATTTTACTCTCACAATTAAATAGACCAGCTGTTCTCAATTCCTGGGTTTTGCGGACCCCCTAGGGGTTTATAGAGAGCCTCTTATGGGTTCAAACAAGACAACTTGATTTAGGCAGATACAAAAAAAACTTATTATGGATTAACTCATAAACAGCTATAAAAAATTAAATTAAGAATAAAAACTAAATATAAAATTTTAATATAGAAATAAAAATATTTTCCATTGCAATACTGGAAATTACAAACTATTTCTATTCTAGTTTCATCACCTAAAACAACATTTATCTTAGTTAATACAGAGTGTTTGGTAGTCGGTGTCAAAATTTTTAAGGGTTACATGTAAAATGCAACCAGAATACGCAATTTAGACAATTATATCTCATTCCACCTGCCAATAACAGGCATTTTTCAACTTTTTTCTGAAATTTCTCGACATTCAACAACAAATTCTCATTTTTATCACCTATTACCAAACTTATTTGCACTTTCTATGACCTTTTTAGAAAGTACACAAAATTTCCTATTAGAATAAGTGCACTTTGTTCTAATTAAGCCTTTTTAAAGAATTGTAAAATATACTTGAATACAAATTTTTAAAAATTAAGAAAAATGGCACTATAACTTGAAGAAATTTTTTTAGGCTTCGAGCTTAAAACTGTCAAATTTCACAAAAACTTCCCACGATATGTACATCAAATTAAAGGCCTTGTTTGGCAGAGTTTAATGCTGCAAACCGCACTTAAAATAGTTGACCGATTCGGAAATGGCAGGCAATCAAACTTTCATTTACAATAAATATAACAAAAACTATTTGCAATATCCTCAGATATATTCGACCTTTAGGGTGTGGTTTGTGACATCTTTGAATATTAAGGCATTTAATTTTTTGTTTAATCTGAGAAAACCCAATGAAGCTTTCTTTGAGAATTCATTGGAAACAAACCCTTGAATGAAGTTTGTTAAGGGGGCGGTCTACCCCAGCCAAAACAACAACAATGCCGAATGCCGCCTCGCGGCCGTAGCGCTAGGCGAGTTTTATAGATGCAGAGGTTTACGGGGATCGCGTTTTAAAAATAACCAATTAAGATAGAGATTGGCTCTTAACTTTTTCTAAAAGTAGAAAAAAGGATCTAGTCGGCTATCTTTTTAGAATTTTAAAATAAAATTTCTAATTTCAGCTATACCGGTCTAAAATCATCTGTTTTTCTAGATTTTTAACTGAAGTTTTCTATTGGTTTTAATGAACTAATTACAAAATTGTAACAGACGAAAACTAGTACCATTATTCTTCTTTAATATGACACTTTATTTATAGCTCTAGGCTTCATTTGGCAGAAGATAACACGATTCTAAAAAACCCTTGCATTTGGGTGCGCGCCAGGGGTAGACCGGAGCCCGGGACCACCTTGGTCTACCCCTGGCGCGCACCCAAATGCAAGGGTTTTTTAGAATCGTGTTATCTTCTGCCAAATGAAGCCTAGAGCTATAAATAAAGTGTCATATTAAAGAAGAATAACGGTACTAATTTCCCTCTGTTACACTTTTGTAATTAGTTCATTAAAACCAATGGAAAACTTCAGTTAAAAATCGATAAAAAACAGATGATTTTAGACAGTTATAGTTATAGCTGAAATAAGAAATTTTATTTTAAAATTCTAAAAAGATAGCCGACTAGATCCTTTTTTCTACGTTAAAAAAAGTTAACAGCCAATCTCTATCTTAAGAGGTTATTTTTAAAACACAATCCCCGTAAACCTCTGCATTTACAAAACCAAAAAACACATGATTTTAGACAGTTATTACTGAAATTAGAAATTTTATTTTAAAATTCTAAAAAGATAGCCGACTAGATCCTTTTTTCTACTTTTAGAATAAGTTAACAGCCAATCTCTATCTTAATCGGTTAATTCTGAAACACGATCCCCGTAAACCTCTGCAGCCATCAAACTCGCCTAGCGCTACGGCCGCGAGGCGGCATTCGGCATTGTTGTTGTTTTGGTTGGGGTAGACCACAGCCTTAATAGCCTTGAGAGACATTTGTCCAGAAGCTCGAGAAAAATTTCAAAATCCCCATCTGGTGGCCTATACACACATATGACCATTAGGTCACCATGTTGTCCTTTATTAACAGCAATGCCGGTAATTTCAATATTAAGTTCATTACAGAATTCACATATGTCAAATGTTTTGAAGGCTAGATCTGGCTAGATAAATGGCAGCACCCAAAGCCGTAGCCAGAAAAAAATTTTTGGGGGGGGGGGTTGAGATCCACGGTTACAGGAAGTAACATAACTTCCAAACTTCAATTTTAGCAAAATTCGTATAATATAATGTTAAAGTAAGTTAGAAGTATTAAATATTTAAATAGTACTTAAAAATCGTTTAAAAATAATAATTATTTATTATTAAATAAACAAAAAACAGCAGTAATTATCGTAGGAACTAAATTCTACTTCTTCTTTTCACTTCAAGCATGCTGACTTAAATATCACTGCGAGATAAAACAATAATATCTAAAACGGATTAATTATCAACTCAATAATCTCCACTTTATAAGTACTTGTTATAAGCATATTTTTCACTCTGTCCTCAGTCTATAATAATCAGTTCGTTCATAACAACATGAAAAACTAAGGCATCTTTCGTTGGAGTTTCTGTCTCCCCCTGCGAATGGAATTAGGTGCTATGCCGCTCAACTCGCTCAGAAGGCTTTGACCACAAAAAATACTTTCAGTAAAAAATATTGTATTGGCTTGTCTTGCCTAATTAAGGAGGTTATATTCTATACTGGAGACAGCACACAATGCTAGCCTAGTGTGATTTTGTTGCCGCTGATTTGCTTAGGTTGGTTGCACTGAAGTGCTAAATTGAATTATTGCCTTTTTTACTGCAGAGCTGTCAAAATAATTAACTGTCATAAATTTCAAAGAAGTTGCAAAAAAAGTCAGAATGTAAAATCCCATAAATAAGTTATTTTAATTCTGGGGGAAACTAACTTAATTATTAAGTTATTAGTAAAACAACAAACACCAACAACTCTAAAACTATTTCCCTTGGTACACTGCAATGAAATAATGGTTTAAAATAAACGAAACAATGGGAATGAAATAAAATCACGTTCCTTTATTGTGTCATAACGAACTAAAAAAATGAATGATGTACTTATTCATCATTCCCAGAGAAGATTCGTCAGCTTGTCACTACCGTTCAAAGAACAACAAAAATACTTGAGTGTTACCAAACCACCAAAATTTACCGGCACGCTTTTGCGCCTTTAACACCAAACCGGTGATCCCTCCAGTAGTCCAGAATAAGAATATAACCATGGCAACATAAGTATTGCCAAGTCAAATCGAGGTTAGGGCGAGATAAAGCTGTTGATGCAGGAGCAGGCATAATTAAAATAGATTTTCACTGTTTTTGTTTGACCTACCTTACTATGAGCTTTTACGTCGTCATATAAGTCAAATAAATTGACACAAAGCTTTATGAGTCTAATCTTCTATCTACTATATATTTGTCAAATACCACTGACTCACGTATCAACGCACAGCCTAAACTACTAGACCTAGAACCTTGAAATTTTGTATGGACGTTCCTTTTAGGGTGTAGGCATCCACTAAGAAACGGTTTTAGAAAATTCCTTCAGGGCTCCTCCCCACACGTCTTCAAAGTTACCATGTTATTCTAATGGAAGCAACATTTTTGTATTGGAACATATGATTACATTAAGGAATAGTACCAGGTTAACCGAGCCTTGCTCGTTGGTTTTAATTCACTTTTGCTATAGTTTCATGGTAATGAAGCTAATAACCAAACTCTTAACATTTAACAGCTGTTAAAAACTGCAACAAATTATTGTTCCTTCATTTTGTTTACTTTTAGTTGTTATTTCGTAACCAAAATAGCAACCCATAAGAACAATGTTAAAAATTATGATTTTTAAACTTAATTTGAGACAAAATTTGATTTTTCCTGGGGTTGAGACTGTTTCTAAACTTGTTTTTGGGACAAAACACTCTTATATGCAAAGTTTAAGCAAAATCTCACAGCTAGATTTCGAGATCGTGGAACACACATCCCTTCAGACATTCCTCGTATTATAGTATAGGATTAATTTTGTAAACAGCTGTTCTGATTCAAATTATTGAGGGGAGATTGGTAATAAGAAACTAGAGGATAGTTGCGGCGAGTGAGCTTAGCGACCAAGCTAAACCTGACGGGGAGTGATTACTGACTGACTCATCATGAAATCTCAGGAACTACCAAACGTATTTACTTGAAACATTAAACACAGGTTCGTCTTGCCTCTTAGGTGCTCACTAAGAAATGATTTAACAAAATTCCTTCAGGGCTCCGCCCCACAGGCCTTCGAAATTTTAATATAACGCTATCCGCATGGCCAATTTTAAATACGAATTAGGAAACCTGCACGGTTGAAATTTGGAGTGATCTCTTTTTTCTTAGGTGCTCAAAAAAGTGCTTTAAACATCCCTTTTAGGGCTCCGCCCCACAGGACTTCAGAATTACTTTAGGGCCTCCGGGGTCAATATTTGACATGGACGTTTCTCTTTGCTCATGGGTGCTCACTAAAAAACGGTTTTCAAATACAGTTTTCGAAGTTCTTTAGGACTCCGACCTACAGGACTTTAAATTACTTTAGGGCTTCCGGGGTCGTTATTTGACATGGACGTTTCTCTTTGCTCATGGGTGCTAAGAAAACGGTTTTGCAAACACAGTTTTCGAAGTTCTTTAGGGCTCCGCCCCACAGGACTTCAAAATTACTTTTGGGCCTCCGGGGTCGATATTTAACATGGACGTTTCTCTTTGCTCACGGGTGCTCGCTCACTAAAAAAAAAGTTTTTCAAATACAGTTTTCCAAGTTCTTTAGGGCTCCGCCCCACAGGACTTCAAAATTACTGTTGGGCCTCCGGGGTTTAAATTTGAATCGGACGTTCCTCTTTGCTCATAGTTACTTACTAAGAAATAATTTTGAAAAATTTCGTTTATGGCTCCACCCCATAGAACCTCAAGATTACCATGGATTCTAGGGGGTATAAATTTAACGTGGATGTTCCGTTTTGCTAACAGGTGCTCACTACGAAATGGTTTTGTAAATATAGTTTTTGTAGTTCTTTAGGGCTCCACCTCACCTGACTTCAAAATTAATCAAGGGCCAACGTGTTTTAAATTTGACATGGACGTTCCTTTTTGTTCATAGGAGATCAATAAGAAACAATTTTTTTAGGGCTCCTCCCCACAAATTCTCAAATCTACTATAGATCCTACGGGTTTAAATTTAACGTAAAGGTTCCGGTTTGCTAATAGGTGTTCAGTTCACTAAGCAACAGTTTTGCAAAAGTACTGTTTAATGTTCTTTAGGGCTCCGACCCTCATGTCTTCAATACGACTGTAGAGCCTACGGGGTTGAAATTTGACATGGTCGTTCCTATTTGCTCATAGGTTAGGGCCTTTTATATTTAAGAAACCTTTTCTCTCTAAGAACAGGTTTTGCGAAATTCCTTCAGAGCTCCACTCACACTACTTCATTGTTCCAATGTCATTCTCCTCGTAGATTTCGTTGCTCTTCAAAACGATTGTATTACCTATAAAATAAATTCAATCACGGGCGAAGCCGTGATGGGCAACAGCTAGTTGTCAATATGAAAAACTCCAAACTGCACAAAACACGCTCGATTGGAGCGAATAAGCTCTGATGAGTGGATTGACAGGTTAAGGTTATGTCAAATTCCAGCTCATTCTTATGGTTCACTCTCTCCCGCGATCCCTATGAAATGGCTTCCGAACAGCTGACTACTTTAACTACTACTTTCGTCATGACTTGAACATTTTAATTAAACAAATAAGTATATTGTTATTTTCTTTGTTTTTTAAGTTTATTTGTTACCATAATTTAATTTTTAACGATCTGTTATGGTAAAAGTTTACACATTTTTTTGGGTCGTTTCTTCAAAATTTCGGGGGGGGGGGTTTCGACCTCCTGACCCCCCCCCCCACATTGGCTACGGCCTTGGCAGCACCCCCATTTTTGTGTTGTGCCCGGCAGAAGTAGGCAGCAAGGGTTAGGTTACATATATGTTAGAGTAGAAAGCTACAATAATAAACACAATCACATAATTAAATAAACTAATTGTTGGTCCCTATTCTGAATGAAAACTGAAGAAAAACTAAATAAATTAAAATGACAGAAGGGAGACAGGTTATTATTATGAAGACAGCTTATAAAAAAAACCTGAAATGTGATTTACAAGAAAAGGAAATAAGCTTTTTCATTAAAACTGCTTTGACAAACTTTGCTTAACTAAGGAATGCGCTCAAGTTTTTAAAATCTTAAAAAAAAAAAAAAAAAAAAAAAAAAAAAAAAAAAAAAACATAAAACAAAAGGAGGGTAAAATTGCCCTAACGTAAATAGGCTAGTTTAAAATGATACTATTAGCCTCGAAAGACAATTTATAGTTTGTTTATCATTATTTTGGGGATTTAGGCTATAGTACAGTGTAGCCTTGAAAATACTGGACTTGGGTATTTTTTGCCCATAATGTGAGGGGTCCACCAGTGACTGATATATTTTGAAAACGAAAACAAACACTATGAGTGATGAATAGATTTTATGTAAGCCTAATACAAATTCTCTACTTCTGGGTTATCCAATACTTACTTACTTACTTGATACTTGTATCTTCCATCGTTGACTAACAAAGTTGGATAGATTGCATCAAAAAATTAAAACTAACTTATTACTAAGATGGCAGTTTAGCTGAAAAGCGGTGTGTCGTCAAGTTCATTTAACGAATACAGGGGCCTACCCACCAAATAGTGCCTCAAATTAGTTAAAATTGGCCAGCTACAGTGAATTATTTAGGCCTAAGTCATTTACACTATTAGGCTATAAAATATTAATTTTGAAAATAATTTATCTAGGTACGGTATTTATTTTTTTCTCTCAACGGCAATGCCAATACATAAATTATCAATACAATACAATACAAATCTTACAGAGTTCCTGACTGCTTCAATCCTTGTAAAACGAGTCTTTGCAAGTTGATATTCAACGAATACAGCTCCAGTCTGAGCGCTAGGCAGATGGTGTGAAACTTGTATAAAATTAAAATAAAATACAATCACATCTTATATAATAAAAGAGTGCATTTAAGGGTCTAGAGCGAGAACTACTGAACGGATTGAGGCCGTTTTGGTGTCAATGGATTTCTTATGACCCCTAAATGATAGGAAAAATATAGTATCCCTCAGAAAATGCCTTATAAAGCCGCAAAATGAAATTTAGACCTTATTTAGACCAATCTAAGACGTGATTTTGTCGATTTGTTTACTGCTCCAGGTGATCCATATCTTACATTGAAATTTGACACCACTGCTGCTTTCCAAAGTGTTTTTGTAAACAAAACAGACAACTTTCCAATTGTATGATAACTGACATACAAATGAAATCAAGGACACGTAATGTTGCAGTGGTTTTTAAAGCAGTAAAATAAACAGCTGATGCTTTAATTGAATTTTTTACTATGTGGAACATAGAGTATAAAAATTCTTTTAGAGCGACTTTAAATTTCTCTTAGGCGAATTTTTGACCCCCAAAAGGCTTTTTTATTGGTAATTTGATTTCAATGAAATTCTCAGGTTAGATTTTAAGTATTTTAAACTAGGTAATAAACTATAATCGAGCAATTATTTTCAAGAATTAAAAAAGCTTATTTTCCGGAATTTTTGACAGAACTTTAGTTGTTTAGGCTACATGGTTTGACTAATGTAGTTGCTATGATCAGTTTATTTTCCCCCATCGCAGCTGAGTTGTCGCTGTATGCTGAAAACAACATAACATAACCTTTTCTTGTTTATATTTGCTCGCCGTTATGTTACGTTTTTAAATAAAATTTAATTGATATTTTGACAGACCTGTTTGTTAAATTAAATAGATCAACATTTTTACTTATTGAAGTTTATACCAAAAGATAGGCATGTTGATGTGGAATGAATTGATGTCGTACGGAATTATGCGATTAACTATAATTTATGGGATACAACTAATATCTATTTGGGAGAAAGATTTAAATTGAACAACTAATTTGAATGTGTTGTGCCATTGTAGCCTATGTCTCAGGTAACAAAATATGCATTAAGTGTTAAGTAAGCGTAATTCTACAATACTTACATTACTTGATTTTTATTAATTTTGATTAATTAATCATGGATTTTAAATTGTATTGTTTTTTTTCGCTCTACAATCTATTTACCTTTAATATTGTAAGCATAATTATTATTAAGTTACTTGCTTGTTTTGAGGTCTTAGCTAAAATCATTCTTTGTATGTATTTATTTGTAGGTTAGGCCTAGGATGTACGCCGGTTGACTTCGGACGGTTAGATGACGTTCCACTCTTCACATTCGAGGAGATGGAAACCTCCGTTCTCTCCCTAAAGAGCAACGAGGCTCCTGACCCGGACGGGATTCCCAGCGAGGCTTTAAAGAAAGTATTTTCAATTAATGCTGACTTGTTGTTGAGAATGTACAACGCCTGTTTGGTAGAAGGGGTGTTTCCGGCTCCCTATGGAAAACCGCAAGACTTGTACTGATCAGCAAGGGCAAAGGTGATCCCGAGCTGTCGTCGTCCCACAGGCCTTTCTACACGTTGGACACGGCTGGGAAGCTGTTCGAGAAGCTGATCCGTTCCCGCCTGACCTCTGCCGTGGACGCTGCCGGGGACTCATGCCCCCGTCAGTATGGCTTTAGAAAGGGACGGTCAACGATTGACGCTATCGCCGAAGTCCATGGAGAACTGTGAAGAGAGTCGAGAGCCACAACCATTTCTCTCGCTGAGTAGTGCTTCTTGTTACGCTTATGTCAAGAATGCCTTTAACTCGGCGAGGTGGGTCGATATGTTGGATGCGCTTCGCAACACCTTTCGCGTTCCTGCATATCTGTTGCGACTCATTGAGGATTATCTCCGCTCTCAAAGCCTTATTTACGACACAAGGGACGGAACGTGGACGATGGAAGTTACTTCTGGTGCCGCGCAAGATTCAATACTCGGCCAGGATCTCTGGAATGTTGCCTATGACAGCCTCCTGAGGTCGGAGATGCCTGAGGAAACCACATAAACCACTTTGGTTGGGTACGCCAATGATGTCGCAGCTCTCATTGTCGCACGCAACGTTGAGCTGGCCCAACTAAAGTTGAACCGAGTCATGCGTGTGGTCAACACATGGATGTCCGATCACGGTCTCTCGCTTGCTCTCCGTAAGACGGAGATTGTGATCCTTACGAAGAAGAGGATAGACACCGTCATTCTGTTCCGAGTGGGAAGGGAGGTGGTCCAATCAATTCGTGCTGCTAAGTACTTCGGGATTATGGTGGACACCAAGTTAAGCTGGAGGGATCAGATATTCCGTACGGCGGACAAGGCTGCTAAGGTAGTCACTTACCTTAGTAGGCTGATGGCCAATGTCGGGGTTCCACGATCCAGCAGAAGACGTCTGTTGATGTCCGCGGTTCAGTTCGTGCTTCTTTATGAAGCAGAGGTGTGGGCAGACGCTCTCGATAAAGAGTAGTACAGGTTGCGACTCGCTCCGGTTCAACGTTGAGCGGTCCTCGGGGTGTGTTCCGCCTACCGGACATTGTCCGAGCCTGCCGTCCTGGTGGTCGCCGGAGTTATCCCTGTCAAGCTCTTGGCAGGAGAGAGGAAGGCAATTTATCAGAGACAAGTCGAGATTGGCAAGGACACGGCAAGAACAGCAGAGCGCTCCCGAACCTTCCAGCAGTGGCAACACAGCTGGGAGCACGACACCCGAGGACGATGGACTGCGCGACTTATCAAGCACGTCCAACCATGGGTGGAACGGCTACCAATTCTTTATTTATTGCTCGGGCGTTCCCGACGGTGCGGAACACACATTCTTCTGCTGCCCCCGTTGGGAAGGGTCCCGCCTGAAGGCCACACAAATTTTTGGTGCATTTTCGGTGGACTCGGTCTGCCAAAAGATCTTGGAGGATGAGGGCAACTGGGATTGTTTATCACAGTTGCATCCTCCTGGAAAAGAAACATGATCTGGACCGCGAAGTGGCCCAGATCCCTTGATCGAGTGGCTGAATAAGGAGTGAGCCCCACGGGCATAAGCCAAATTTAGGCCTACCCCTACGTAATGTGATAAACAACTCCAGGTTAGAATCCTAAAGAGTAGAGGCGAGTTTTTTTAGTGGGTAAACCCGTTTTTAGGGGAGTCCCACACTACAGGTACTTTAGATACTTTAGATACTTTATTTGAAACACCGACGCACTCTGTGGCTTGCCACCTGTGTGCGTAATGCATTTTTCTTACCTCTCCCTCAAAAAAAAGCGTCACCTAATAACTCAAAAAGTGAGTAAAAATTCTTGTACGGGACGGACATCGGAGCGTATTCCTAGTAAAATTTTGGTTTCTGTATTATAAAGAGAGTTTATTAAATATAGATGATTGAATTATGTATTTAAACTTAAGATTTACTTTTATTAATATTTGTTTACACGTATGTTTTTTGTAACTACCAACTAATGAGCTTTATGTTTTGAAAAAAAATTAACATAATCTTTTTATTGTAAAATTCTCCCCGCCGTATATAAAATCCATTCATTTTTGTTATAAATAAGTCATATAATCTATCTTCTTATTTCTATAAGGGTTTCGTCTGTTACGTCCCTTTTTCTCTCAACCTACTGAACCGATTTTTAAGATTGAGGTGTCATTTTAAAGCTTAGGATATACCGCAGTGACGAATCGTAATTAAAAAGGTCATATTGTTTCGGGCTTCGCCCCCTTCGCCTTTGATATATTTCTAGAGGGCGCTTTAAATGTTGACCAACTTTTATTGCAAGTTCTTTAATGTGAATTGTAATTTAACAGCTGATTACCTTCAGATGAATTTTAAAAGCCAGATAGTAAACAAAAATAGATCTATGTCACCATCAACATTAACGTACTGTATGTGAGTTTCACTAATACAGAATCATAAAATGCGCAATTTGCGCACGGGTCACCTCGTGTCCTTATATTTTTACTTTTCATCCTTTTAAGGTCGTGTAGGCTTATGATTCTACATGTTTAACAGTTGGTTTATTGTTTCCACTAATATAAACAATGGAGTATAAAAATGTGAAAATGAAGAACTATGAAATGGAAGAAATAAGTCTTGAAATATACGAGAAGAAATACCAAGAATAAGAAAAGGAGATGTTAAAGTGGAAACAAAAGACAGACAATAAACATTTTGAATAGTATTTGAGTGAAGGTACGGTAAAAACCAACTATACGATTGACTAAGAGGACAATGCAATAGGCCTAACACTTAGTAGAATAGAACAGTCAGAACTTGAAAGCAAGGTTCAATTAATGCATGAACACGGAAGAGCCCACAGAATGGTGCTCAGCAATATTGGTGATACCAAAAACCAATGGGGACGTTATAGACTCTGCGTGGATCTAACAAAATTAACAAGAACGTAAGGAGGCAAAAATGCCAGAGGTGGAAGACACACTTAATCAGATTGGTAAATCGGTAAATCTCGAGTGTTTAACAAACAAGATACAAATTCCAAATTTTGGCAAATTAAATGGACTCTGTGTCAGCCAAATTATAACAATAAGTAAATTGCCATACAACTAGAATTTATTAAATGGAAAACTGTTAGAAAACCTGTAATCATTATTTTTTTGTAAAGTCTCATAGGCCTACTATAGTGTAAAGCCATATGATAGTAAGTATTATAAGCCATTTAAACTTATAAACTATTAATGACATACTAAAGATCGCCTCCTGACCGAAATTAGTCCGAAATTTTAGACACTTTTTTTATTAGCAAAATTTTAGTTGATCTGGGGCCCAATTTTTCAATCGAGTGAGTAGTGAGTTGGTGAGTTGGCTTATTCACCAAAAATTTTCATCCACATTTAAAGGTATATGAAAATGAATGTAACTTTTAAGGTCTTTTAAAACTTGCGCATCCAGTAATAAATATTTTTTATCAGTATTTGAAGGGACAGTTTTATTCACCAATGTCGCATATATGTATACAAAAATGTGTTTTGTGCAGAAAATCTCACCAACTCACCCGTTTTCAATCACCTAACAAATCGGTGGTGAGTGGTTTGGGTGAGATAATCCCACGTGAGGTTAAAAATTCTTCTTCTTCATCTCGGTCTCAACAGGAAATAAGTCAATTTGTCAATAACAACACTTTCATACTTTTCAAATCATCTAGGTTATGTTTACTTAGTTAACCAGCCTAAAATGAATAGGCCTATTGATACTTACAAATCAAACATTTAAAATAAAATAAAGTTGTAATTATGTTTTAAATATAACAAAATGCAAGTCATTTAGAATATTTAAATTAATAGAACAGGCAATATTTAATGATATTATTGTTTTGACAGTTGAAACCGGATGCTAATACAACCTTCAATTTTACCATCTCGAGCCAGTCGGTAAGGAGCAAACTGGTGAGATGTAACTCACGACTCACTCGATTCAAAAATTGGGCCCCTGGACCCAAGAAGTTTAAAAACATTTTTCATCACACTACATCGATATCACCTGTTTTCGATCCTCACTTCTACCAACGAAACACCTGTTTTGCCGGCCTAGGCCGGCAAAATTTTCCGGCCTAGGGCGGTAATGGAAACGGTAGTAGAGAAATTTAGAATATTGGAAGGTATTTAACAACAACAACAACAAATAACAAATCAGTGACGTAGTTAGTAGTTCAGCTGATAGCAACTGTTAAATATGTATGACGTAAATGGGAAAATGGTGCTTTTCCCTTGGAATCAGCTGTAGTCACTTACCGTTAGAGTATTAGTTTTGGTGGCCTTAGCTGATCTGAAGTGGTTGCCTAGCAACCAGAAACTCAAGCAGTACATCTCGCTAGGTTAGTTGAAGTTGAGGTTATGTTTTGTTTGTTATGAACGAAAAAGTAATGTTTTCACTTGTTTAGAATTTATTGAATTGTGTAGTGTGATGAAAAATATCGTTCATAACTCGGGCCGAAAGTGGCGTTTTGCCGGCCCCGAGATCGTGTTTCAAGTTCGAGACGAAGTCGAGAACTTGAAACGATCGAGGGTTGGAGGCGGTAATGGAAACGGTAGTAGAGAAATTTAGAATATTGGAAGGTATTTAACAACAACAACAACAAATAACAAATCAGTGACGTAGTTAGTAGTTCAGCTGATAGCAACTGTTAAATATGTATGACGTAAATGGGAAAATGGTGCTTTTCCCTTGGAATCAGCTGTAGTCACTTACCGTTAGAGTATTAGTTTTGGTGGCCTTAGCTCATCTGAAGTGGTTGCCTAGCAACCAGAAACTCAAGCAGTACATCTCGCTAGGTTAGTTGAAGTTGAGGTTATGTTTTGTTTGTTATGAACGAAAAAGTAATGTTTTCACTTGTTTAGAATTTATTGAATTGTGTAGTGTGATGAAAAATATCGTTCATAACTCGGGCCGAAAGCGTTTTGCCAACCCTCGATCGTTTCAAGTTCTCGACTTCGTCTCGAACTTGAAACACGATCTCGGGGCCGGCAAAACGCCACTTTCGGCCCTTGTGACGAAATATACTATTATAACTGAAACATCTGTTCTTCCTGTTTTTTAGCAGTTGTTTTTACAGCAGCTGTCTAATGATTCAATCAATTCTCCTTCCTCCAAAAGATTAACATTGAAACTTTGAGAGCCTGTGGGGCGTAGCCCTGGAATCCAACATGAATTAAAATATGATTCTGCTTATCTACAGAAGGACCTTTCTAACGGTATTTGCGGATTTCTCCTACAATGCACATGAGCTGAGAAAAAATTAGGAAAATAAATATGCTTGCTTATTATAGAAGACTAGGAAATCGCCCACTGGTCGAAATTCGACCAAATATTTAGTTGATCTTGAGCTAATTAGTTAAACAAATTATAGATAAAACAAACTGTTCTTCCTGATTTGCTATAACTTTTCATTACAACAGCTGTTTCATGATCAATTAATTATCCTTCTCCCATAAGATTAACATTGAAACTTTCAAAGCCTGCAGGGCGTAGCCTCGGGGGCCGATGTGAATTAAAATACTATTCTGCTCATCTACAAGACACTACCTTTCAAATTGTATGTGCGGGTTTCTTTTATGTTGCTCACAAGCTGAGAAAAAAGAAGGAAAAGAAACATGCTTGCTTATTAATATACACTAGAGATCGCCTCCTGGTCGAAATTCTACCAACATTCAGTTGATCTGGAACCAAGAAGTTTAAAAATATGTTATAACTGAATCATCCGTTCTTTCTGTTATTCAAACAGTTTTTTTACAACAGCTGTCTAATGAGACGATCAATTATCCTTCCTCCATAAGATTAACATTGGAACTTTGAGAGCCTGTTGGGCTTAGCCCTGTAGTCCATTGTGAATTAGAATGAGATTCTGCTCATCTACAGGACTATACCTTTCTAACGGTATGCGCGGATTTATCCTACGATGCACACGAGCTGAGAAAAAAGGAGGAAACGAAACATGCTTGCCTAAAAATATATAAATATATAGATAACGGTTCACATTGCTAAAGAAATGGAAAAATGTTAGTTTTAATACTATGTTGAATGTGTATTAATAAATTCTGTTACCATTTTCAAACGTGAACATCAAATTAATGAATAATCATCATGAAAATTACCCGTCATATTTGACGGGCTGTTTGCTAGTAATTAAATAAACTAATTGTTGCTCCCTATTCTGAATGAAAACTGCAGAAAAACTAAATAAATTAAAATGACAGAAGGGAGACAGGTTATTATTATGAAGACAGCTGTTTGTTTTCATGAAATGAATCATATGTTAGGTAAACACGCTAAATTTTGTCTTATATTTAAAATACATGGACCCTTTAAGTCCAATGGGGTGAAGCTCATTGAACTGAGGGTGACAAAAATTATTCCATGACGTCTACAGAGAATTATTTTCAATTGACACCCCGACCATCAAAATCGGTTCATAGGCAAAATAAAAGAGTTTTGCTGCTCACAAGAAATTCCCTACGGAATTAGTAAGATAGATTGTACTGTGTATATAAACAACCTGAAATGTGATTTACAAGAAAATGAAATAAGCCTTTTCATTAAAACTGCTTTGACAAACTTGGCCTAACCAAACCAAGAAATGCGCTCAAGTTTTTAAAATCTTAAAAAAATTAATAAAACTTAAAACAGAAGGAGGGTAAAATAGCCCTAGCGTGGGGCGCCGGAATTCTACCCCCAGGAAAAGTACCCCCATGAAAAAACGCTACGTCATTTTGACGTCACAGGTATGGGGGTAGTTTTCCGGCCGCGAACTTTTGAAGAGAATACATTATACTCTACTTCAATCATTGGTTACGTACTTTTATCATTTCTTTCTATAATTAACAATTCAAGCCATGTTTTGTAAATTTACAAGGGGTGGAAAACTACCCCCGGAATTCTACCCCCGGAATACTACCCCCAGCAAAACTACCCCCGACAAAACTACCCCCGGATTTCTACCCCCGGAATACTACCCCCAGGAAATCTACCCCCGGAATACTACCCCCGGAATACTACCCCCAGCAAAACTACCCCCAGGAAAACTACCCCCGGAATTCTACCCCCAGCAAAACTACCCCCAATGGCTTATAGACCGGGAATCCTCCACCCGCAAAAGTACTTCCACGTACACAATTCCTTAAGTATTTAACAATTGTTATTTTATGTACGTGTTCTGTTTTTTTTTATTTTTTATTTCTATTATAAAATAATAACTAGTTGTTGCCCGTCGATATTCGACGGATATGGCTCCATTAGTGGTAAATGAAACGCTATAATTGTGCAAACATGTAAGGTAGTCTATAAAATGTACTTCTTTGACCTGCCATACCAAGAACAATAATATATTTTACAGAAAATATACTACGATTTTATTTGGAGCGTCAGAAAAGTAGGCCTATTCCTTAAAACCAAAAATGTTGCATCCTTGTACTTATAGGCCCTATTTTATAAACATGTCAATTTGATTGTTTAGGTAGGCGCAAACCTAATTAGCCTAAGGAAACCGTTCTATTAGGTTCAACAACATTAGAAATAAGTAGACCAATATCCACTTGTAGGCCTATTGGATAAATTGTTCTTAACAGTTTTTTTCAAGAATTAGGAAATGCCTACAGTGTTGTAACTTATGATGGTTGGCTTTAGGCCTAACAAATATTGGTATTAGGGTAAGATAGAACGTAGAGAAACCATTTATAACCACTTTCATATCGCAATATGTATGCTGTAGTGTGCAAGTTTCAATAACTATCCAAATTTAAGAATACAAATTTGAATACATTGAAAAAGTCTGAAAGCTCAGAGAAAGGAAGCTGAAAGGCGAGTGAGTGGAGCGAACGAGTTCGTCTTGAACAAGAAATAAGCCTTTTTGCGCCGGGATGTCTGTAAATTATATTACTATAAAAATATTACTGTTTAAGTTTACCGAGCTAATGCTTGGCCTCAAGGTACTGAAAATTATAAACCTAATATCAAAGTATATCATGGTACGGTAATGTATATATTTTATTTGATGTCAATAAAACCATACAGCTAAAAGCCTGTAAAGGATTGAGGAAAGATTGGTTATATAAAACTAAAGCATAGGCCTATTATAGAACTTGACGGCGAGTGAGGGAAGAGAACGAAATCACCCGAAGGGCAAGTTTGTATTAATATAAACTTAACATTTCTATTATTTTATAATAGAAATGTTTTAATTACCAGAACACGTGCATAAAATAACAATTGTTAAATACTTAAGGAATTGTGTACGTGGAAATACTTTCGCGGGTGTAGGATTCCCGGTCTAGTCCATTGGGGGTAGAATTCCGGGGGTAGTTTTCCGGGGGTAGTTTTGCTGGGGGTAGAATTCCGGGGGTAGTTTTCCGGGGGTAGTATTCCGGGTCTGGTCCATTGGGGGTAGTTTTGCTGGGGGTAGTTTTGCTGGGGGTAGTATTCCGGGGGTAGAATTCCGGGGGTAGAAATCCGGCTGGCGTTTGGTTTGCTATAATGTTAATTTAGAACGACCAAATTAAATAATAATGTATTTATAAAACTGGGGGTACTTTTCCGGCTGCGAGCCAAAACTCCATGCCACTTTAGGCTCCGCCCCTTTGTGACGTCAAAATGACGTAGTGTTTTTTCATGGGGGTACTTTTCCTGGGGGTAGAATTCCGCTACCCCCCTAGCGTAAATAGGCTAGTTTCAAAAATGATACCATTAGCCTCGAAAGACAATTTATAGGTTGTTATTTATCGGGATGTTTGGGGATTTAGGCTATAGTACAGTGTAGCATTGAAAATACTGGACTTGGACTTGGGTATTTTTTGCCCATAATGTGAGGGGTCCACCAGTGAGTGATATATTTTGATAACGAAAACAAACACTATGAGTGATGAATAGACTTTATGTAGGCCTAATACAAATTCTCTACTTCTGGGTTACCCAATACTTACTTACTTACTTGATACTCGTATCCTTCATCGTTGACCAACAAAGTTGGATAGATTGCGTCAAAAAATTAAAACTAACTTATTACTAAGATGGCAGTTTATCTGAAAAGCGGTGTGTCGTCAAGTTCATTCAAGGAATACAGGGGCCTACCCACCAAATAGTGCCTCAAATTAGTTAAAATTGGCCAGCTACAGTGAATGAATAAAGGGTTTTGTTTAGTTGGAAAATTTAACCCAAATCTTTAGATGAAATACCTTACACTATTTAAACTAGGCCTAACTTATTATTTATGCCTTTTGTTAAAAACTAAAACTTCACTTATTGTTTCAGCGGCAGTGCGTTTAACACATCAATAAATAATACAGCAGAAGCAAACAAGGTTAACAGACGCTCTCCACATAATGCTCTTATGGCAAAAGGTTAGTAGGTACCGTAAAACAAATATTAGTTTTCAGCTAATTTATTCTGCACAGAGAATGTGCATTGTAGTTGGCACTGTATAACCTATAGTTGAATCTATCTATATATTAATACGCAAGCATGTTTCGTTTCCTCCTTTTTTCTCAGCTCGTGAGCATCGTAGGATAAATCTGCGCATACCGTTAGAAAGGTATAGTCCTGTAGATGAGCAGAATCACATTCTAATTCACATCGGACTCCAGGGCTACGCCCCACAGGCTTTCAAAGTTCCAATGTTAATCTTATGGACAAAGGAGAATTGAATGAATCATTAGACAGCTGTTGTAAAAAAGAGTGCTGGAAAATTAGGAAGAACATATGTTTTTGTTCTAAAATGTTTTAAGCTTCTTGAGTCCAGATAACTGAAATTTTGATCGAATTTCGATCAGGAGGCGATCTCTAGTACTTATTTAATACGCTAAGGGTTTTTTTTTGTCTTGAGAACTCCTACTACAATTTTCAACCGATTTTGAAGTTTTTGGTGTCGTTGGATAGGGCTTGGCCTGTAGTTGTTTCCGCCAAAAATTGATAAGAATCTGACTGAAAATAAAGGCGCTATCCACCATTGAAATATCAAAATTTCCCATTTAAATAACATTGGGATTAAATCAAGCATTTTAAACATCTGATAATAATCAGCTGTAAATACGTGATGTTTTGGTGATTAAAGAGATTCACAATATTGGATTGGTCGGATGTAATTGATTTAGAGCTAAAAGTAACATCTGTATTGTGTTAAAATAAATTGCTCGATTTTGAGCAACACGTATCCTTCCTATACTCTTATACGAGCAATGTTTGCTTGTTTGTTTGCTTGCACAATTATCTCAAAAACGGCTCCGACGATTTCCTTCAAATTTTGGAATATGGGGGTTTTGGCCACCAGAAATCGATTGGAGCTGGTCCCATAGCTGGGAAAAATCCGGTTTTCGCGCTAGAGCCCTTCAAAGATCCCATGTTATCCTTATGGAAATTTTTTAACTGAACAAAAATCAGCTGATAACTGTAGATAAAATAAACCAATGTGTTACATCTTTAACCTGTGGTTTTAGGAAAATCATACCAATGTGCAGCAAACCTTCCGCCTGGCGAGTGAGCGGAGCGAACGAGCTTTGTGTGAGAAACGAAAGTAATAATTTTACCGAGCTTAAGCTCGGTCCCCCTGGTACTACTAGTTAAAATCAAAAGAGTATTGAGACTGGTGGTGCTTCGGCAGTGTTCGGCAACACTCGGGTAAACCCGCTGATTTAATCAGCTGGTAATGGAAAATTCGGCTCATCTGGCGAATTGATTCATTTAAATAGATCTTTTTCACGAATAGAATGTTGAACCTATTCTTTTGTCCGTATGATACAGCTGTTTTTCCTCACCTGTCTTAATGCGATAAAATCGAATTTCATCGATTAATTGACGTTAATATTCTGTGACGTACTTTTGGGTCACTTGAATATTTAATTAATTTTAAGTTTGTACGTAACAGTAAAAAAAGTTAAGCTACCAGGGATACACTCAGTTTGAAAGCGAGGTTCGCGCGTCGTAAATGCCTATAATCTCTTAAGACCATTGAATTACGAATGATGAATTATACCATTTGATTTTGTAGGTTGGTTTCTCACTCATGTGACGTACTGATTGAATAATTAGGCAGTGGATGAAAGCTAATCAATTTAGTTACGGTATATTGTTTCTTCACCCATCCAAGTAATTAATTTTAAGTATTAATTAATTTTAAGTATTAAGTACGGTATTAATTTTAATTTTAAGTATTAATTTTAATAGTTGAAGTAGAATAAGGCATATATATAGTATTTATAAAACCTTTATTAATAAACAGTAATCGTATCTTCAACCAAGGTAAGACGACGTCGAAAGGCTGACCACCTCTGTCAGGGTCATTCGGCTTTACCCCTACTGTGGCGCCTCCCCTCCATCACGTGACCCGTCCTCCCACTACTCTAGTCTAAAAGGCCCCGCTTTTCAAATGTGGCTTTCAAATTCTTTCAATGTAGGCGATGGTTCCATGATACTAAATACGAAATTTCTTCGGCTCGGTCTATTTTAAAGGTTAGATAGCTTAGGCACGGTCTACGGGATTGTCCGCCGCATGTGCGCGGCGCTTGGTCTGTGGCTGGGACGATCACTGACGTTCCTGGCTAGTTGGCAACACCTGTGGACAGATTCTATTGATTCTATTCGTGGTCTGTGGCGTAAGACACAGCCACTAGGGCCGGTATACAGGAAGTCCATGATTTTGTTGGTGGGCTGAGGGAGTAGCCTGAATGCCGCATATATATGCTTCGGCTGGTAGCGAACGTGGTAACCTATATGGTCAAACCGGCCCTGATTTTGGTGCTCACCATCACCAATACCGTGTCGAGGTCGTGCATTGGTTGTGCCGTCAAATGTAAAGGCGTCAACTGAGGGTTTAAATTTCTATTTATAGTTTCGTGGCCATCTTAATAAGCCTCATTCACAATTGTCTATTATAGATGAAATAGCTTGACAAATAAAAAAAACTCTACAAGATTATAAGCAATTATCTTAATTTTTTATATTTATGTAACAAAATAGAGAATAAATAAGTTAGTATGAAGTGGGAACTATATAGGCAGAGACTTACTTGTGAGATCCATCAAATAACGCTAACTGATTGAGAAAGGGCGGATTAATTTTATTGAAAACTATTGGAAAATATGAAAAAATGTGAAAAGTCAATTTTTCTGAAATTTATGAGTCAGGTTCCAAATCAAAATGTTCGAAGGACCAGGTACCATGTACCAAAGAATAATAAATGCCTACAACACTGTTTATAAATATAATCAAGAGAAATGTTTAAACTCACTCACAAGAAAATCCGTATGGCGGAGCTGGAAGGACGCCAAGATGGCCGAATGGACGCCGCCACACCAGAGCACAGGAACTGCTGGGCCAGGAAAGTCTCTCCGAGGTCCAGGGAATCTTCTTTCTTGCTGCGGTTTCGCACGTACGCACAATTGAGTAATGATTTGAGCTCTCGTACAGTCCAATGTTCATATACGCCTAAGACCGAGAGTTGCCCGACACGCACTGACACACACTAGATTCACTGCGATTTATATTAGTGAACAGGGAACAGTTACTGAACAAAATAATACCACTTTATAAAATGTTTAAATAAATTAAAAGGGGGAAGCCACTATGGGCGAGACTAAGGTCACGTTCAAAAAGGTTAACGTGTCTGGAGAAAAGTAAAAGCCGAAAGGCAATTGAGATTAGTTTGTAGAAAGACGAACACAACCAGAATGGTGAGCCTCATGGAAGGTGAAGGGAACTGCTGACCCGCAAGAAACGGAACAAAAGTGGTTTATGAGTCATCGGCCAATCAGCGGCCTGCGAGATTCGGAGCGACAGACGGGCAAGGGCCATCGGCCAATCAAAGGCCAGGGATCGGTAAATTTCCGTTTTGAACGTGTTCACCAGCTCTCGGCGATTACGCCCTATCGCTATCTCTCTCTCTCTCTCTCGCTCTGCCTACCACCAATATTTGAAATGACAATTCTGCTTGTCTGTTATAACTTAAAATCAGTACTTAACATACCGGCGGCTTTGAATCACTTGTGATTCAACAAAACAATATTCAAACCCAGAAAAAATGAAAATCAAAACAATTCTTATGCTAATATGTACAAGAGGTTACCATTGGAATGATTAGGCAGTTTGCGCCCAGAAAGGTAACAAAAACACCTTGACTGCAGGACGAGTAAAGGTACCATGCTGAGTCTTGAGTTCAACAATTCTGACAACATTGTCTTTGCCAGGAGTAACCTTTGTGATCCTTGCCAAGGGCCACTGGAGAGATGGGGTGTCTTGATGAAGCAGCACCAAGTCGCCAACTTGAAGATTCCTCGTAGGAGTGGACCATTTCAGGCGTTGCTGCAATGTGTGGAGATACTCCTTGCTCCAGCGCTTCCATATGCGTTGCATGAATGCTTGCATGAGTTGCCATTGTGAGATTCTATTGTCAGGCGTGTTGACAAAGTTGGGTTCTGGAAGTGAGGCTAGGGGGGCTCCAATTAAAAAGTGACCTGGCGTCAGGGCCTGAAGATCGTTGGCATCACTGGGACAAAGCAGTGAGAGGCCGGGAATTGAGCATCGCCTCTATTTGGCATGTTAGTGTGGTGAACTCAAGAAGGGTGGGCACGTGAGTCCCGAGGGTGCGCTTCAAATGATATTTAGTGCTCTTGATGGCACTTTCCCACAAACCGCCTTGGTGAGGTGCAGCGGGGGGATTAAAATGGAACTTGATGTGGTGCTCAAGCGCAAATCGCTCAATCGGTTGTTGAGCAGAAGAAAGGAATTCATGAAAGGCATTTCTTGCGCCCACAAAGTTTGTTGCACAATCACTGTAGATATCGGAGCATATTCCTCTGCGAGCTACAAAGCGCCTCAACGCAGCGAGGAATGATTCAGTGGACAAGTCAGTTGCAACTTCGATGTGCACTGCCTTGGTGACGAGGCAAACAAAAATGCAGATGTAGGCCTTAATATGGCGGATGGAGCGAAGGTTGTGGATCTTGACAGTGAATGGACCGCCATAGTCAATGCCCGTAGACAAAAAGGGTCGAGCAGGAGTCACTCTTGCCTTGGGTAAGTCACCCATCAGGGGGAAGGTGTTTTTCGGTTTTTGTTTAAAACACACCAGGCATTTGAAAATTCTGTTTCGTACTGCACTTCTCGCAGAAAGGATCCATACATGTTGGGACAGCAGGGACATAGTCAGTTGTACCCCAGAGTGCAAATGTTTGCGATGGATGTAGTCGATGTAGATGTTGACTACGTGATGCCTCTTCGGTAGAAGGTAGGGATGTCGTATGTCTTCCGCCAAGTCGGCGTTTTGAAGTCTGCCACCAACACGTAGTAGCCCATCTTGATCAATGAAGGGAGAGAGTCGCTGTAGACGTGAAGAGCAGGTCTTGTTGTCTTGAAGAGCAGCAATGTCATTGGAGAAGGCCTCTTGTTGCACCAACCGGAAGATACGCTGCTGGGCAGCTTGTATTTCGTCCACAGAGAGAGGACCTAGACGAGGATCCTGCCGGCGGCTGTTTTGGATGAAGCGCAGGACGTAGGCCATGACATGAAGTAGCTTCGTCCAGGAAGAAAACTGGGAGAGAAGATCCCACGACGACTGCTGTGTAGAGATGAGCACGGTCAATGGGGTTGGCTTCACCTCATCCAGATCACAGGTGTCGATGGGCGTGAAGCTTGAAGTCGGCCAAGTTGCAGGCGGAAGTCGGAGCCAGGTAGGTCCCTGCCACCAGAGAGGATGATTCACCAGTTCCGAAGGTAGGACGCCTCGTGAAGCACAGTCCGCAGGGTTGTCATTACTGGAGATGTGACGCCAGCAATGCGAGGGGATGAGCTCCTGGATTTGGGCGACTCGATTTGCGACATAAGTCTTGAGGCGATACGGAAGAGTTTGTATCCACGACAAGGTCACTGTTGAATCACACCATAACACTATGGAGTCTATTTTCAATTTATTGAGAAATTGGTTAGTCACATAGTGAACTAACTGAGCGAGAAGATGCGCTGCGCACAATTCAAGGCGCGGGAGTGTCACACGCTTGAGGGGGGCGGCACGAGTTTTGGCGATAATTTGTGTCACTTGCACTTTATTGTCACTGTCAACACATCGCAAGTAAACAACGGCCGCATAACCGGTTTCCGAAGCGTCGGAAAAACCGTGAAGGTCACACATGATGGTGTGGGGAAGCAGTATCGCTCGAGGGATGGAGATCTCCACAATGGTGTTGAGGTCGGAGATGAAATTTTGCCACTTGACGGCGAGCTCTGAATTCAAGGGTTCATCCCAAGATATCCCGGAAGTCCACAGTAACTGCATAAAACGCTTGGCAGTCATTATGCAGGGGGACAAAAATCCACAAGGGTCATAGATGCGAGCTATGAGGCTCAAGACCTTGCGTTTGGTGGGCTTCTCGCAGGTGAATTTGAAAGTATATTTGAAGGCGTCTGTAGAGGGACACCAATAAATTCCTAATATGGAGAAGTGAGGGTCTGCTGAAGCTTGAAGAAAGACAGGAGTCTCCTGGTGAGATGAGGGTAACTGTTGCAGTAGTTTGGGACAGTTAGAGACCCATTTTCTAAGCTCAAATCCACCCAATCGAAGTAGTTCAATTAATTGGGTTTGAAGTTCCAGAGCGTCTTCTTCAGTAGAAGCGCCAGCAATCAAGTCATCTACGTAGCTGTGGTGTTTGAGAATTTCTGCTGCCTGCGGGAAGCGAGAACCTTCATCTTCCGCCAATTGTTGGAGAGTTCGAATGGCGAGATAGGGTGAGCAATTCATTCCGTATGTGATGGTGGTTAGTCGGTAGACTGACATGGGGAGAGAGGGCGATTCACGCCAAAGGATCATTTGAAATTTCTGGTCGTCATGATGTACTCTGATTTGCCGATACATTTGGCGGATATCGCAGGAGAAAACTACATTTTTCTCTCTGAAGTGAAGGAGAATGTCACAGATATTGTTCTGTAATTTGGTACCTGTGAGCAGAATGTCATTCAGTGACAGACCGGAGCTGGTCTTTGAGCTAGCGTCAAAAACGACGCGGAGTTTGGTCGTGCTACTCTGAGCTTTTACGACTCCATGATGGGGGAGGAAGTAATGGGGCTCATTCAGAGCGAGGTTTGAGCAAATTTCCATATGTCCCAAGGAATCATATTCGGACATGAAACTGGAATAGAGATTGCGAAATTCCGCATTATTGGGGTGTTGAAGCTTCCTTTCGAGGGACTGGAAGCGTTGTTCCGCAATAGGCTTGGAGTTGCCCAGAGTTGCAGGAGCTTCATCAGAGGAGAACGGTAAGCGTACCATATAACGACCTGAGTGGTCACGAGAATGTGTGGTCTCAAAAATCTTATCACACGCCATTTCCTCAGCGGATTTCTTTGAGTAAGAAGGCACTTCTTCTTGATTCCAAAACCGTTGTAAGGAAGAGTGGAGGTCTATGTCCGCAGTGGACAGGAGAGAGAAGCCCTAACCATTATAAAACAAAGTAAAATTACATTTATTACAAATTAAACTATTTTATTTCCTACCAGTTATTATGAATTTAATTAATTCATCTTATTGACCTAATTCCATTAATAAATACAGTAACTAATTTTATGTCCAACCTTTAGGATACGTTTATGAACAGAAGTTATTTGACCCTACGTAATTAATTACGAATAATCCTTGTGATTACTTACTTATTATTTACCAACGAAAAAACAAAATATGACAACTTAAATAACAAATCCGAATGTATGAATTTGCGATACAAAAAAAAAAAAAAAAAAAAAAAGAAATGTCTATACGAATAAAAAGTTTAATTGTTTAAAAATACTGTATTTATTAGATTATAATGAAAACTGATGTCAATTAATTGGATTATAAAATATTTAATATATTTGCAAAAAACTAAATGACCATCAGATGTGCTTTTTACATGGTATTTATATTAGTACGGTAATTTAAATAGTTATTTACTTTATTAGCAACGCATTTCATAAAACGCTGTCAGTGTCCGCAAGTAAGTCATGTGTGGCCCATTGTTCGAAAAACTTCATTATCTCCCAAACTTCCTGTGGTGTACTCTATCACGGCATATTTTCCTTTTAAACAGATTATTTTTGTACCAGCTACAACTAAATCCAAGCTTTTTATTAGATTTAGTTGCTGCACGGTCCTTGCACGGTGCTGTCGTCGTTGTCGAATATGTCGGTGAATTCAATTAAAAAAATACAGTTATTATCAAATCCGTTTGTGTACATTTATTTTTCTTTTAGACTTTCATGAATATTATGATACTAATTGTAATACTTTAATGTATATTGTAATTCCAATCAAAATGTAATTAATACTAAGACTTATTAGGAAAATGTGTACCATCAATAAAAATTAGTATACAGTACTAATTAATATATTAATACAATAAATTACTATGTTGATTATTATTTTATTAAATAAGCTTATGTGTGATTTTCCGTCACAATAAAACAAATGTTTTATTAAAATAACTGTTGTGAAGTAATAATGTTACACTGATAAAAATGCTTCTGTTGAATCAAAGAAATGTTAATGTAAAGCTGTTTTATTGGTAGTTTGTGTATCTTTGAATTTAGTTAATGTAGTATCTAATAAATTTAAAAAATTACTAATGTTGGGATAACAAAAAAATAGTGTTAATTTCTTAATGTTAAAAACATTCTGCTTTAGTGTTGTCGTTACTTTATTGGAATGGATGGTCTCTGGTTTAACTTAGAGTCAACAGTAAGTAATGTACCAGTCTCTGGTACATTACTTACTGTTGAATCTACGTTAGTCCTTGTAGGCTGAACATTACCTAATGTTAAAAAGTAAACCATATTAGTCACGTGACCTCTATTATATTCTTCTTCCTCCAAGACGAGTAGAGACTAGTCAGTATGACTCGCGATCGCTGTGCCCACACTCTGGAGTTAATAGTTAAGTTATTTTAATGCAGTTTTACTTTGAAACTTAAAATGGACGGAGCCACGGAATCCCTGGTGAGAACCTGGTGACTCACATTGATGTCTTTAAAGGTAAGTCAATCTCTTATATTAATACGTGAGGGCTGTTTTTTGTGAACAAAACTCCTCCGTTATTTCTGGACCGATTTTAATGTTTGAGGTGTCAAACGAATGGTCTCAGTTCGTAGTTTTACATTAAGGTTTTAGATTTTCGATATTTTAATTCTGGAGCCCACGGGAAGCCCTTAAAGTTCGATTTTGCTCCATAAGATTAACATGGGGAAGATTATTGTATTGAATTGCAAAATAAAACAGCTGTTGATAGTAAAACAAACAAACACACGTTAAAAGCTAGCTGAATAGAAGCACTGGTACTGAAATATCAACACAATTCCATACTTTAATATAAGGAGTTTTAAAACGTATCAGGTAGGGCCTAGATTTTGCTTGAACTTTTTATTTATGTGTATTTGGGCTAAAAAATAAGTTTTGTGACTTAACCTCAGTAAAATTCATTTTCCTGTACAAAAACAAGTTTGGAAATTGAAATTTTTGACGTGGTTCTTATGGGTTATCAGATTGGTACTGAAACAACAACAAAAGTTAACAAAAATTTAAATAGAACACCTAATGTTTGGCATGGGATTTCAAACTATTGTGAACTAGGAAAAGGGATACTTGGTTGTTGGTGTAATTTAATAAAATTTATTCAAAAGAAAAACACTTTCCCAATTTATGGGGTTGCCTCCAAAGACAAAGTAAAATAAATCAAATTACAACAATTTTGACATCATAAGGGCTAATTTTGTGAGTTTTTTAGGCCAAATAAATGGTTTCTTAAAATATAAACTGAATATTTTAAAGTGGTTATCACAATTTCTTCGATGTTTGATTTTGATATTTTAAATTTGTTGAATATATCTGCGGAGAATTTTGGAATGGTTCCTCTTGCGCCAATTAATAATCAAAAAATTTCGATGTTATTTAATTTATATTTTTCTTTGTAGTAGTTGATGGTTGGTTGATAAATCTTCAGTTTTTCTTCATGAACTTCAATTGGTTGATTTTCATTGTTTTCAAATCATAACAACCTGTTTACTGTGTATGATTACAAATTTAATGCAGAATGCTGCACATATTAAAACACCTGTTTAAAATGGACTATATTAAAGGTTTTTACCTCCAGTATAGATAACAAGCTAATTGAAAAAATGGTTTGTATAAAGAGAAATTTTAATATATATACATATATATATATATATATATATATATATATATATATATATATATATATATATATATATATATGTGCCACATCGAACCAAAATAAAGCACCCCACCAACAACGATGTAGATTTTCTTAATTTTTGTGATTTCTTTACATTATTTAAGTTCTGTAATGCCATGAAAGTTAAGTTAAGGAGGATTTAGTCCTTATAAATAGTAATAGTATTCGCTTCTTCACTATATGTCGACTACTAACTCATGCATTACTAGAAAAATAGCTGCAGTGAGTGCTGCATAGCTCATAGCGGACCGGGGAGTTGTAATTAAATGTTGATTTTTCTTCTGTTGTCATTTAAGTTTTTTATTTGATGAAAATCTAGATCTAAGATCTGTGACTTTATTCTAAATTTCATAGGAGTTTTTAGGCAGAGCCTCTAAGACAAATCGGCATAAGAACCATCACGGAAAGCTAATTTGGTCCTAAAAGAACAAGGAGCTGTTCTTTCTCATTGGGAATTTGGTCATTGGGAAGTTGGAGGAATTATTGATGAAATACCAATATAATGCAATCTGATTTTCACTACAATTTAATTTTCATTCAAAGTAACTCGGTGAATTACCATGGAGCAAGGTTTGATCACCAGGCACTCTTGATAAATGCAGCGCGCATTGCGCTGCATGGGCCCCCTAGTCTTTTATATTCCTTAATACTGTAGGAAGGCCTAACTGTTCTGTCATTAATAGTAGCCTATCATGCAGAGATTACTCAGTAGCCTGCCCCAATAATTAATTGTATATTTATTTCTTACAATATTCATTGCTCAAAACTATATGTCAAAAGAAAGTAAAGCACATTTTAATCAAACTTCATTTAGGATAGGCCTTTAATTTGAAGGTTATATAAGTAAGCCGGTCTCAAAGTTTAGAGTTTAAGACCAACAAATACTTTAGGCTTAGCAATAATAATATAGTAGTATAGTTTTAGTGAGATAAAATATTAAGGTTTATTCATTATCTTTCATTCTTTTTCAGCTATCCGCTCTGTAAACTCAAGCCGCTGGTATTGTTCCTGACGCCAAATGAAGTGTACCTTACTGTCAATTCTACTGTAGGGAAGATGCTAACTTGGCATAAGCTTGTGTTGTTTCAAAGTTGACTTGTGTTCAAAACACAGTAACTAAAGTTATTTCAAAGAAAAGGTATAGGGACTAATGTAGAATCAAATAAATGAACAGTAAAAATAACAATATCTTACTGTTGTTTCAAACTTAACCAATACCTCATGAACATTAGATAAAGTACCATCAACATTAACCAGCTGCTTACTGTTGGCAATACATTAGAGACTAAAGTATTTACAACTATATTAAAAGTAAAATCAACCTTAACAATTCAACAGTATCTTACTGTTACGACAAAGTTACTTAACTATGGTTGTATAGTAACAAAACTTTTTTGTTGGGCCAACATTAATAATGTATTTTCAACACAAGAGTTTTTTGGGTGTACACGAATCAAATAAAATTACTCCAACTTTGGATTTCACCGACGAATAAAAAGTAATTAGACATGAAAATCAATTATAAGTTAAACTGTTGTATTCCTTAATTAATGCAGATTACAATGATATAACCTACTTGTATATACACATTAAAGTGTGAGTGGTGGTAAAGGATTAATGAGCGCGCGTCACTGAAATCCCATATAAACGCATGTATTTCCGCGGCTCTGAGCGATCCACTGCTGCGACGTCGCCGCTGCAAGACTCCGGCCTGGAGTATAGTGGGTTCTTGCCCTGGCCCACAGTGTTGCCACTTTTAGGGTAATTACCCTTTTTAGGGTAATTTACTGGTCTTAGGGTAATTTTTAAGGTAATGGAAAATTTAGGGTAATCTTAGGGTAAAATTACAAATGTTGCTAATAGTCAACATTTCACTGAAAAAACATGAAAAACTATTGAGAAACGTGAAACATAAAAAGTAAAAATCCAACAAAATAATTATTTTTTTTATTTAAATACGAAAAATGTTAGTACAGCCCAAGATGTGTTGAGTATTATTAGGGAGGTGGGCCAGACAGCAACAATAGGACCGGGCGCGTGACGTCACTGCAGTCCTCACGGCTATCCGCGCCACGCATGCACTATGGTACACGCCGTCTTTAACTTGCTGCTGACTCTTCATATAACATGTTGAGTGCAATAAAACCGATATATACGTAATCTACATTAAATACCAAATTTAACGGTATGAACATATTTTTAAATAATTACACTTTTGAATTTTAAATCAATTAAAATATTTAGTCTATATTATCATGTTATAGTGACATAAAAAAGTTAGTAAGCGAGGATTTTTTTTATTTTTCAGATAAAAACTATCTCAAAGCGGAAAACTTTTAGCTAATGAGATCATGAATAATGTGCAATCATAATATTTGGTGAAAAAAATATTTTTGATCATAAATGAAAACTTAAAAGCGCCATGCTTCTCATTTACAGTGAAACTCGCTGTCTATAAAAACCGGTTGCATCTCAGTATAGTTTATTGGGTACAAAAACCTATATATTAATCATCTCCATTAAATACAGATTATAATGGTATGAATATGTCTTAAAAAAATAACAGCAGTGAATTTTAAATCGATGAAAATATTAGGTCTGTCCTTTAAATACATTCTAACATAAAAAAAGTTACCGTGCAAGGATTTGTCATATTTTTTAGATAAATCAATCTTAAAAACAGGAAAGTTGTCCGCAATGAAAAAATAAATAGCAAGTAACCAAGGTATTTGGAAAAATAATTTCTTTTGTCACATTAAATTACTTTGAAATGCGGGGTCGTGACTCGAATGTGTCATTTTGAGTTGAGCATCTTTTATTTGCCGGGCGTTTCAAAAAGGACTTTAAAACTTTAAAAATGTATATGAACAGTCACTGATGTGACCTTTAGTGATAATTTTAATGTCATTTTGTAGGAAAATAATTCAGATTTTTGAACATAGTTCGTTTTTTCCGAATCTTACATATAAAAGCGCTAGTTGGTATTGCGTTAAAATGGCTTCCTTTACTTTGGCTCGAGAGTGCCGTGTATGTTATGATTTGAAGAGTCAAAGTCCTTCAAAATGTTTGTTCCAATAATAAAATTTTGTCCTCTTAGGTGTTTATTTTGTAAGAAAAAACGCTGAACAGATTAAATTTTAACACAAGATTCTTAATTTAAAATATTCAAAATTGAAATCAAATATTCATCTTAAGGAAAATAACCCATAGAAGACTTAAGTTTTCTGTATTGGGTACAGTAGTAATCTAAAGAAATATTCACTTTTCTTAGCATGATACATGTTGTTTGTAATCAGAAATGAAAAAAAATTCTACAACACTCAAAAAGTTTTTCACGTCAACAGTCAAAAAGTGTTTTTGAGTGTTGTAAATGTTTGTTTTTTATTTACAAGAAATATGCACCGAAATTGCAATTTTAGATAGAAAACATATTACACAATACCGTATTATTTAAAATAACGTCTATTTCTTTGGTTTTTAGAAAGATGGCATAATCTGTTATAGTTTCGAGTGATGATAAAGCTTACAACGTAAGGATTAATTGACACTTACAAAACTTGTAAAAAATTATAATTTAGCCTACTGTGATGTCATACACAATAAGTAAGACTAATTTAATATCAATTACACTTTTGTGTCAGTAACCATTTGTTCCAAAAACTTTTTAGATACGTAGGCCTACTAATGCACTGTTTTTATAGCCAGGTAGAAAGTTAAAAAATTTACAAAAATAAATATTATTTTTTTATTTCCCGGCGGTTTTATTGTTTCTTTTTTTACGATTAACGTATGAAAATGTCAGTTTTTAACTTATCACCAAAAGTGAGAAAACCATGAGTTTTTGAAGAACGGTTTAGTGCAAACATGCTAACGATAGTTGAAGGTTTTTTGTTTATGTATCAAAAACCAAACACTATTGATATTTTTTAAACTTATTGGTCGTTTATAAAATATGATTTTTATTAGAGTTTGGTATTACATTTTGTAGAGTTGAACGTGATCTCACAAGAAAGTAAAAATTATATTAAATTATTAAGTGACGAATAACATAAAAATACATAAAACGGCGATGATATTATATAACAAAATTTTATTTCCTCCACATCAAATAACAATGTGTCTCACTTAAAACGCATGTTATCAGCCAAAGTGCAAACAATAATCATATTATTTAACATTTCATTATGGGGCTCCCTATGCCATTTTTCTTTATTGCATTTTCTATTACGCAATTATTGTTAAAAATTTCAAACAGTACAGTAGGTGTGAGATATGTTTATCTTACATATTTCTTTAAAACAAAAGGGAATATCGATAGCAAAATTTGTTCAAGTTCACTAACTTGGGTTTTCACGTTCACGATTAAATGTTATTAGGCCTAATGATTATTGTACTAAACAATGTGTCATAGTAGGTCTATTATTTCTTCTAAAATAAATTTTAAATCACTTAATACCTTGTACATTATCAGAAATCGTAAACTCGTAGTAACATTTCATACTTATTCTGATAATCATTGTACAAGAAATTAAATGTGCGGAACTAAAAACGACGCCTCGCGGCGGACTGCCACACCCTTTAAAATTATAGTTAAATGAGAAAACAGTAGTGTGTTTTTGCGGTTGCTGGCTCAGTTCAATGACCTCTGAGGAATGTGATGACGTCATCGCCAAGGTCAATGACCCCGATGACGTCATCGATGACGTAATCGATGACGTCATCGATGATGACGCAATCGATGACGTCATACCCATGACGTCGTCAAAATGACGTCATCGATGACGTAATTGATGACGTCACCATCGATGACGTCATTTCTGTGATGTCACACCCATGACGTCACAGAAATGACATGCTGATGACGCCATTATCCATTACATCATCAAAATGACGTCACTGACACTGTTAAGGTCAAGGTCACGCCGAAACTCAAAATTTTTTGGCACTTTTGCCGTTTCTCGCACTACGCTCCGAGTTTCAGTCAGAGTCCACGTGACCTTGACGACTTGGAGCGAATTTGCGATGAGAAACAGCAAAAAGTGCCAAGTCAAACTCGAGTTTGCGACATGACCTTGCTTAAACCGTCATCCACTAGTCCTCAGAGGCCATTGAACAAGCACAACATCCGCAATTTCATATTACTGTGACCTTGAACACTTAACAACTACAGAGCGCCGACACCGATGCGCACCCCACGACAGCCACCGAGTGACTGACCGTCAGGCTCCGTGTACTCTAGGTATATGGGGAAGTGGAGGGGGAAATTTCAAGGTCATCCAAATGGAGTTTTAAAAAAGTTGAAGAGTAGAAAGACTACTCTTGTGCTTCCTGGGCGACCTCATCAATTTCCAACGGATCTGTAAACCAATCCGATCTGTAGCGGCAGGAGTCCAGAAAACAGGTGCACCACCCATCAGGTTGTCCGTAGCACTTCCGACAATTGGTAAGATTGGAGAAGTGAAATTTAATACACCGCTGCGGACAACAAGTATAAAAGTATTTGGATTTGTAGATTTTGAAAGTTTGTAGTACCGGTGGTGGCAGCTGTTGGTTCTTGCATCTACACCTGCAACATCCGAAGCATTCACATTGCCGGCAGACCAGCCCATCCACTTGCCACTTTGGTAAGAGGAAACACTTATCCTCACAGCAATAGGTTGTCCCCGTCTCTTCCTCCCAACGCTTCTTTGCACAATATGTGACGCCTTGTATCTCCAAACACCTATGCTCGCAACATGAGATGCGCTTACTTTCCATAGCTGATGTTGCTTTGACGAGGGAGCACGATGAAGTGATGCTGTGGTCAGTGGGAATGGGGTTTATATAAACTAAGGTGGGTGGAGGGGGAAAGGTCAAGGTCATCCAAATGGAGTTTTAAAAAAGAAAAGAGTAGAAAGACTACTCTTGTGTATCTATAGCGATTTCATTGATAGTGAGTGCTTCTGTATGCCAAGTTGATCTGTACTGACAGGCTCCTAAATAATGTTTGCAAAAACCTGCAAAATGATTGTTGCACAATTTGCAGCCAGTTAGCTGTTTTAATGTGAATTCAATGCAACGTTCAGGGCAACAAGTGTACTTATGCCCTCTCATCTGGTACACATGGAATGTCTTCAACTCCGGTTTCGGCTTCTTCCAAGACTTGCACTTACACATGCATTGACCAAAAGCTTCACATTTTCTACACGCCAGGCCATCCGCAACATCAATGTCATTCGACCATGAAAAACATTTCCGTTCGCAACAGTAGTTGAGTTGACTCTCCATGTTGCTGTGGTGAAGGTGTGCGATGAAATGATGCTGCAGTCATTGAGAGTGCACCTTAAATAAACTCAGTGGAGGGGGAAAGGTCAAGGCCATCCAAATGGAGTTTTAAAAAAGATAACTAGTCGTCCTCCTCCTCATCCGTTGTACTTAGAGAGCTGTCAGACGAAGAGCCCCGTGCAGGTGCTCCCCAGATGAAAAACAAATCAATTTTAAAACGAAGACCAGGATCTTGCATCATCAATTCCTTTAATTTGTCACATACTAAGTCGACCTTGTGTAAGGTGTCAACAACAAGCTTCCAATTCGTTGGTTCAATATAACTTGTAGTAGAGTCTGCCTCGCTGATAACCACATCCTCCGGCCGTATTGGAGTGTAAAGATGTGTAAAGTTCTTCGGCTGTAGCTGAGGTTCAGGCTGGCTGGAAGTAGAAGGTTGAGTGTGGACCCCTGTCGCATCGAAATCCATAGTCATTCTACATTCAATGTTGGGGTTTTCGTTTAATACATACACCAATTTCTCATGCAACATATCCACTTCTGCCGAGTCTTGCAGATGAACATTCCAGGAAAATGGCCATTCTTCATCCGTAGTGGAGTCAACTTGAGAAAGAGTGCTGTCCGCCATGATAGCTAAGCAAGGAATGATGTGAGCTACAGACTGTGGTAACAGTATTGAAAAGTAGAGGGGTAAACCAAAAGTATGTGGAGGGGGTATTTTCAAGGTCATTTAATTTGGGTTTTAAAAAAAGGAAATAGTGGAGGGGGAATTCTCAAGGTCATCCAATTTGGGTTTTAAAAAAAGGAATGAAGGTTACTCCTCTTCAGCCTCGTTGTCCCCCACATCCTCATTAGCCTCATCTTCATCGACGTCAGACTCGCCGTAAGGGTAGATCGGGGACATGGGCGAATATTGTGGAGATTGTTGACCGTTGTTATCGTCCCCTTGCATTCTGACTTGGGACCAATCATAATTTAAATTCATTTGTATTATGATTCCAGGGTTGTCCCGCAGTATTTCCTTCATCCGTTCGCAAATTGTTTCCAAATAGTGTACACTATCGATCGACAGTGTCCAACCCGTACTTGTACCAACATCAGTAGTGGAGTCAGCTTGGCTGATGGTGTTGTTGTCTGCCATGGTTGCTTGTCGGACAAGGAATGACGGTTGATGTGATGCTCATGCAGGAACATGGTGAAGTGGTGGGGGGTGTGGTGGAGTAGTGGGGGTATTTTCAAGGTCATCCAAACGAAGTTTTAAAAAAAAGGAAAACCTACAAAGTGACATTGAAACTTTCCAATTGATGGTGGCGAGCGTTTTCTTCTGCAACCTTGCCGACACATGTGACTATGCCATACAGTATGAAAAGTACAACCATAATAAGGCCGAACAATAAAAGATAGCCGTTGACTATCATGATATTTTCTGAGTGGATCTGCTTTCTTCTTATCGCCCTCTCCTGCATCCTCTTCTCCAACTCGTGGACGAAGTCACAACATGCGTGAGGACATCTTTCATCTGTTGGTAGGTTTGCCATTGTTGATGTTGTCGATGTGGCTGTTGAAGATGGAATGAGGTTTCCAATTGCGATGTGCCATGTACACCAATAGTCAAGTGGTGGGGGTAACAAAGCAGTGGAGGGGGAAGTTTCAAGGTCATCCAAATTGTGTTTTAAAAAAACCTATCTTGTTACTGAGCTTATATGTCAGTAACAAGATAGGTGTTTTTGCTCTTTTACTTCTTTAATATAATGAAAAAATATACATATTCTATTATTGTAAGAACAAGGAAGACAACTGCTAGTCAGCTGAAGTAGTCCAAGTTGTCTGGCTCGGTCTTCATCGACGCCGGTGAGGAAGCTGTCGAGGAGTGTCCAGGCTCTTCCTTTGGCTGCCGGGTGTTCCGTATATTGCAAGCGTAAACCTGCACGTTTATACGGTAGCCTCGTGCCACCATCAGCTGCAACTCCTTGTACAAGTCGTTTAGCTCCTGCTGAGTCTTGATGCTCACCTCCTCGTAACTTGCGCAACTAACGTTCAGAGACATCTTGATGTTGCTAGGTTGGCTGCTGGAGTAGAAATGAAGCCGAGGCACAGCGCTTGGAGGTACATGAAAAAGTGGTGGGGGTAATAATGGTGGGGGTATAGAAAATCCAATTAAACAGTTCTAAACTTTTTCCATCGATACAATGGAATGGAACAAATAGCGCAGGTGTCCTTGTAATTTTCAAATCGAAACAGTGGCGCTAGAAATCCGAATTGTTTTATACCACCATCCTGTACGAATCGCCGAAGGTCTCTGACGGCGGCCTCGCCACAAGGTCTACAAAACTTTTCCCCATCGTGGAACTTATACCAGGAGTATTCCGAATACCCTGTATTTTCCCTCCTGTAGCGTTTGACATCTTCTTTTATTGTTAGTGGGATATTGTCTTGTAAACATGTTGGGAACAAGTCCTTGTGAGTTATAACTCGTTGTATGCAAAGCTCGTACAAGGTGCTCATCGTTTGCTAGTTGGCAACAGACTGACCGTTTTTCGCATCCAAGCAGGTTTGAATCCTAGTGCGGTAGTGGGGGTAATTGTGAAATGCAAAGGTCAAAGGTCAAGGTCACCCGCGAAGTTTAAAAAAAATGCAACATATCAATACGTGAAGTCTGTCACATATTGATATGTTGCATTTTTTTGTTTTTTTTTATTTTTTTTTGTCTTTTATGATTCGTTTATTTATAAAACATTACAACAACAACATATGTACAACATTAAAACTTAAATCTAACACTGCTGCTTGTCAGCGATGTGGATGGTCAACTCTGTAGAATTGCTACCCGTGCAGCCGTGGGACACCAGGTATAGACACCCGGGTTGAATAGAGCGAAGATCCTCGTTTTGTAGAAGATGGACGAATCTCTTGGGCAGGTACACCTGGAACTTTGGTTCATCCCCCGGAGTAAACGGTGCCTCGCTGAGACTGCAGCAGATGGCCTCCCCAACTGTAGTCTCCATCTTCTTCATAGCATGGATTATGTAGTGCTTCTCGTCTTTTAGTTCCGAGCACTTCTTTACAGGTAATATTGTTGACTTGGAGTGAGCATTGAACTGCTCGACCAAAGTCTGAAGGAACTGGTGAGATGCCATGGTCAGGTTACAGATCGTCTTCTTGCTCGGAGATGTTGTCGTCTCGGAATCTCGAGTAATACTCATGCCAGGTCCCTGTCTGCTCCCCACTTATATACTCTCCGTTACCCCCACCACTCCCCAATTCCCCACTTTGAAGGTAAGAGGCGAGTTTATAGGCATTTTTCAAAGCGCAATGTCTATCTTTATCATGTTCTGGGCTTTTTGTACAAATACATATGGTTTCCAGCATGTATTGATAATTCTTATCCAATTCCACATCATTAACCGGAACATGGGTAAATCCTTCGATCCATCTTTTCTTTTCCAGCCCCTTTGTGTAAATATTGGTAAACTTGTCTGAAAAGTGATGCATAATGTGATACAAGTCCGTGTAACTTGTAAAACCATCATACCAATCGATATGATGGAAGTGTTTTGAAATCCATCTGTTGGTAGTAGCGGCTTTACTAGTTAAAGACGAATAAGAACATGGTGGTTTAAATAAAAACGAATAAGGAACACTTGTATTCATGTCCAAAAACACAAGTTCTTTTATAATGAATCTATCATCATTACCACGAAACGCTTGAAACTCAATAATACCAGGCTTGGACTTTACTTGTTGTTCTTCTCCCTTGTCCATTTTGAAGGTCACACGTCTGCTCATTACGAAGTCAGGAGGTCAACTGATTTCCACACCACGGTAGGTACTACTTTTATACCAGGCCGTACAGTTGTTGGCGCGTTGGTGTATATTTAACGTGGGCACCGTCCCCAATAGGCCTAACCCCACAAAATGTTGGTTATTGTTTTAAAAACTAACCATTGTCATTTAAGTTTCCATCTTTATATTTTCCTTATTTTCATTTTCATCACTAACACTTGATTCTTCTCCTCCATCTTCCTCTTCTTCCTGTTTTACTGATTTCTTATGTAGTTGAGCGTACTTTTCCAATTGTCTCCACATCTGTACTTCATGAGGTACTCTATTAAATATAGAAGTATCCACAGGTCCGTATAATATAGGTGCGTCCGGTTGTTTGTCCAAAGTGTCTTCCAGATAATCTTTAATAATCGAACTTGAAAACACCAGTTGTCTCAAGTATCTTGTTATAGGTTCAGTAGCACAAGTTAAAATGAAAAACTCCTCTCGATTAAGTTGAATTTTGTTATCATGTCTTGTTGTGTCTCTAAACCGTAGCTGATGATCACCACGTTGTTTAATGATATCAATTTCCACATTTGAATCCAAAAGTCCTACTCTTGTCTTTCTTCCAAACATGTTACTACTTAAATAGCATTCTAGTAGATGCAAATGTTTCATAAACGATTCCCAAGCACTGTCCGTAAACAAAATCATTTTGGGTCCATGAGTTAAAATTACAGTAGGGGAATAATCTGTAGATTTCATAACACCGATTAAAACACTTTTATCCAAACTGGAAGAGATTGGGTAAAATATTCGCAAAAATACCTCACTCAATATGTTTGGAGAAATATTATCTTCAATACCCCTTTTTCTCTTTTGTATAGTCTTTCTTCTTTTACCTTTTTCTTCAACATTATTACTGGCGTGAAGTTGTCCGCAAACGTTTTGTTCACCTCCTTCCTGGTGACCTTGAGGATCTAAAAACTCAGATATCTCCTTCTCAATATCTACCACATTTTCAGGTGTACCACTAGGAGAAGCCATATTGAATACGATGCTACCCATACAACGGTAGGCAACAAACTGATGAGGAGCGGTCTGTACGCTCTGCTTTTATACTCGCGGAATAAAACAAAACCGGTTCTTACAATACATTTTTAACAATTCCAGTTGAAGGTGTGTATGTTACGATTTTATCATGTAGAATTAAACAGTATGCAGTTGTATTAGCCGGTATAGCATCGTTGAATTCCATTTCTATTTTTATATCCACACTTGAAGACTTTACTGATTCATTTTGTTTAGAACAATCGATTACAACTATTGGGTAGGCATCGAAATATTTGTCAGGTGGTAATAAAGGTGTATTTGTTTTACCGTAATATGAACTTTGGAATCTCGCGTACATATCGTACAATATACTGTATTTCTTCTTAGTGAATGACACATTTAAATTGTCGTATGGAAAGAATTGTGAATTTAAATAAACTTTAATATTTTTCAAGTCACAATGATCAAATTGTCCTGCATGTTTAGTAATGGCGTCTCTTCTACCTGTTTGTAAACCAAATATAATATACCTGGCTCGTTCTACATAATTCGATGTTTTAACAGTCCAAGTGTGTCGATCCGTAGTAGGTAAACTGGGATGCTCATGAAATTCCCAACTTCTAAATGGAATAACAATATCACGATCGGCTTTTAATTTTCTTAAAAGTAGCATTCTATGCTCGTCAGCCAATTTAACATGTGGAACTCTCCATACAATTTTGTCTAATTTTAATTTCCATTCTAAAGTCGCATCTGTAGTAGCATCTGCAGCTTTAATAATGTCTTTATCGTTAGAAGATCTCAGCAAAACTAATTCTTGTTTAACGTTTAATATTATTTTCCTATAATCTTCAGCAAAACCAAGCAGCAAACGTAATGGAATATGAAAATCAAAATATCCATTTGAATTTGGAGTAATCGTGTCAATTGTAGGTAATACCCATCCGGCAGGTTTAAGTAAATTGGTTTCATTGGGTGTTATAGATGTTAATCCTTTTAAAGTTGTCGTAATACCTACTTTTTTAGTGGAATCAACTGTTACACCTGATATTTCATATCTAATTTCATCAAATAGGAAAGCCATAGGATTATTTATAAATGGAACTGTTGTACCAACAGTAGTACCTACTTTTACTAAGTTACTTTTTAGTAACTTGTCCTTCAATATACAAGTAACTTTCACATGGTAGTGTGTAAATGTCTTGATTTTGTATGGGAATACGAATTTCATCGTTATTGTTTAATTTCGATGAAGTGTAAGGGTTGTGGGTGTGATATTCTTTTTCCCATAGGGTTTCGTCGAATGTTGGACCCTGCGCTATATCCAGTATATCCATACTCGGTTAATTTTAATCCAATTCTCTCTAAGAAACGAATGTTCTCGCGTGTTAACTCCTCCACAGCTGAAGAGCTACTAATGCGGTTTCCCGTAGGTTGTTCGCTTTTAAATGTTAAACCCATGGTTTTGTATTAAAGTGTCGATTTTAAATGTAATCTAATCGTAATAGGCTCTTCTCTGAAGTCTACCAAGTTACCGTCTTGATCCAATACGCTCAACACGATGTCTGAAATGAAAGTGGTGTTCAATGGTAGATATACCAGGTTTTGTGGCTTTTCAACAATTTTAAATCCAGGTGGTACACTTGGGTAAAAAGTATGTATGATGTGGGTGTTAACCCCATCCCTGTAAGCACCTTGTATAATGTTACAAGTTATGTCTATACTATTGACTTTTAATATTGTTACTGTTTTCTTACCGGAATGTGTTACATCTGGTTCTAATACAGGCCCATCGTTGGAAAATCCTAATAAATCACCAATTGAGTTTGGTTGAGTGAAATCTATATAATATTTGGAAGTAATTTCAGCTTTCATCGTATTATTATTACCTTTTAATGTTATATTGTCTTTTCCCATTTTAGTTTGCAAAAATTCATTTATATGATCAATTTCATAAGAACCTGTGGGTAACCTGCACTCTTGTAAGTCTGTAAATTTTCCACTGGCATCCTTTCCCTTATAATAATGCAATATGTTATTTTTACCTTCCGTAACATTTGGAATAGAGTTGTACGTTGTAAAATCCAATAGTGCCGCCTCCCAAAACCTTCCTTTTTGCAAGCGTAACGCTGGAAAAAGGATACTTCGTAAATTGGACGATTTTCCTGTTAATGATACCGTATAGGAAGACATCTCAATAGTGACTGATACTTTTAGCTAGAAATTCCAAACATAAATGGCCGCATATTGAAGTATTATCAGGTTGTTCTCTTTTATAGTTATAATATATGTTTTTAGCAGATTTATAGTAATTTTGAAGTTCTGTTGGTGGTGGCAAATTACCGAAACTATCAAAATAATATACATTGTTATTTAGTTTCTTATAACAAACCCAATGGGTGCCAGGCCCTTCAGTATTATCCAAATTTACAATTCCAGTCTCATTTTGCCACATTTTCTTTGGTAAACTGTCTTTCATAAACACACCGCGAAAAAATGGTATTTTTAAACAGGAAATATATTTAAATAATTCAATATTGGTTAATGCTTTATGTGGTATGACCAATTGATTTCTTTCATTTAATATGCACGATAAGGTCTTAGGTAAAGACCTGCCCCGTTTTTTACCATTGACCACACGGTGGGCTTCTTCCTGCCTTTTCTTGTAGATCGTCGTCTTCTTTTTATATTTCCTCCATGTTTTCTTGTGGTTGACCTCCTTTTTACTCTCTTTCTCCTCCTTCTTCCACCTCCTACTGCTGTTTTAGCCTTCATACCTGCTGTTACTGCTAAAGCTGCTGCTTTTTCTGCTATGCTAGCGTCACTTGATTTTACTCGTTGCCAAGCTATGTCCGCAAGCTTTTTGTCAGCTATTGATCTATTTTTTGAATCGGCAAACGTGGAATATGCGATATCGTGTTCTTTACAAGCCTGATCTAACTTGTTTATGCCAGGATCGCCTCTTTCCAGTCGTTTTTTCAATTTAGTTCCTGGTCCGCAATACTGATAACCTCCTGGTATATGAAATTCGTATGGTAATGCGTCTATTGCTCTATTTACTATGGATCCTACTGGAATTTGTTTTAAAGCTTTACTTAACAGAGAAACCGCTGTGGACGTGATCCCACCTCCTTTCCTTGCAGTGTCTCGATATGGACTGATGTACTTGAACGTCATTATTGTCCTTTTATAATCGCAATGTGCAACTCATGTGTTAACTCTATGACGAGTTGGAAATAAATGAAGTTGTTTATTGTGTTCTTTTATTAAATATCAATATCACCCCAATTTGATGATCTAAACTGTTGTGTATTAGGGTGAATAAAGTACTTTTTAAAAATTTCCCGTTTAATCCAACCACCTCTCGAGGCTTCATCCCAAATTTTATGACCTGGCCCTCCTCGAAGAACTTCCGGTGTGAAATGATTGTGTAAATCAAATATCGCATTACCTAAAACTTTTACAAGAAAACTAACAGTGACAGCATTATCTACATGTTCAGGGTCTTTAAGGTTTGTTATACGTTTATTATTACAATCATACACTTTACTATCCTTTAATGATGTTGTAATGGTCTGTCCTACAGTTGCAGCATCATTTGCTTCTCTTCCTTGTCCCAAGTCTCTTATCACTCTATTATTACATGTAAACCATCTAAAATATTTATCTGGATCTAGATGTACGGTTTGTGATAAAGCAGCTGCATCATGTTTTTCATAACCCCATCCCATATTTGATAACTTTTTATCCATGCAATCCCAAGCATCATTTTTGTATGTTAATAAATTAAATTTTTCATTACCTTGAACAAATTCATCCCCTTGCTTCGATACTACTTGATCTTGTTTTACAAAAGAGGTTGTTTCTTGTTTTAAGGTTTCCATCATTTGACCCACTGTTGCACCATCTGATGGCGCCGAACCATCTTTAACATTTGCTAAACAATTATTAAAACAATCTATAACCCCTACATCACGTATGATGCAATGATCTTTAATATATTTTAGATTTACAGCATCGTTTTCAGTTTGTGGATAGCCTATATCATTAATAACAAATTTATAAAAAGAAAATCCATCTTTTGTCTTTTCAGGTATCAAAGAATGTAAATAGCGTCTATTTACGCTGTCTTTTGCATCTTTAGGGTCATCTACGTTGGATATACGTTTATTGTTGGCACTATACGTTTTCCCATTGAATTTTAACGTATTTTTTAATTCAGATGACAAATAACCTTTGTTTATCGCATCACCATTTTCATTTGGTTTACCAACGTTGATAATTCTATGATCTTCCGCGTCATATGTGTTATTTTGTAGTTTTAATGTTGGCGATATCTTTTCCTTTAATATTTTTAAGTTTATTGCATCGTTTTCATCCGAAGGATCTTTTATGTTTTTTAACCTTTTATTACTCATATCATAATCTCCATCAGGTGTTTGTGGTAAACCAGCACTTCTTTTTAAATTATTCGCATAATATAACCCATCCGAGGAGTAACGTCCGAACTTGTCAACACTCATGGTGCAACTGAATAGTACTCTAAGGAGTAACGCATTTTTATGAGATTACCCCACGGTTTCGGAGTTCATCCACTAAAGCCACCCATTCGTTTTCCAATCCAGTATGACCCGCTTCTTTAGCTTCATGTATTAGTTTAATTCTATCCACCAATTTATTGATGTTATTATAATAAATCACATTTGTGTTATATAATTTCTTCATTAAACCTGTACCTGTAACGGACTTACTTCTTTTTCTTCGTTCCTGAGCACTTACATCCAAAGTGGATGCCATAAATCTTCGTTTTACAGGTTTTCTTTGTGTTAACGGCATTGTTTGTCTTCTAGTTGGTATTAACTTGGATACAAATTCTTTATATTTTAAAGACTTAGATCTAAAAGGAGGTTGGTCAGGTAAATACTTTCTCCTATATGCATTTGTCTGTTCCAAAATATTTTTATATGCTTCCATGTCTTTTTCTTTCACTAACGATACTGAAGGCTTATTTTCAAATAATAATTCAAATAATCCTTTTGTGCCCTTATATCTTTGATCACCAATGACAATATTATCATTTTCGTCAACGTTAAACGGGCTATTACCTATCATTAAACCATCTTCTGTTAATCTCGCTCCATAACTATGGTAATTCTTATTAGGAATTGTTCCGAGTAACATTTTTACCATGTATTTCCTTCCTAAAGGTCCTTTGTTATGAATGTTTTCACCCAACAAGCTTATGTTTGACGGACCTTCCCTTGTCTCTTCTTCTTTTTCCTCTTCACTAGCAGTTGATACAACTTCATGTCCTCTTTTGGCTTTTACTTCATATAATTCTTTTATTCCACTATAGTCCGGTGATTCTAGCTCTCTTTCGGGTTCTCCACCGGTAAAACCACTATACGTAGAGGATTCCAGGTCTTCATCACTAAACTCTTCTGATTTTACATTTTCTCTTTCAAACTTCGTAATAGGTGCAATCGCATCTCCTTCCAATACAGGTTTAGCAAATTTTTTGTTTAATTGTTTCAAGGGTTCAGTAATAGGTTTAAAAGTAGATTCAAGGAATTTCTCCCTCTCGCTAATACCTAGTTTCAATGCTCTGTTTTTAGCCCGAATAGAATCACTAAGTGATTTTATTTCTTTTACTAATTTTTCTTGGTTAACCATGTTTGTAGCAAGACGTGTTGTACAACAATGAATGTGTTATACCGCGTTTAATGTATTAATATAAATTTATCAAATCCTATCCTGTATCGACCATTGTTTAGCGGTTGTTCCTTCATAATTGTTAGGAACCCATACTTTTCAGCCCAAGCCTTTCCACACAACTCTTTAAATCGTTCAAATGTCATATCCGCATTTACATGATCAAAATATATATGTTTTAGGTTGGTTTCGTCCTGTTTAAATACAATTAACATGTTTGCATTGTCTCTAATGAGTTGTTTAGGTATTTTGCTGTAAGTTTGGCCAATATAAATGCTATCTATGTTGTTATGTCGACCCATAGCGAAGTAATTCCTTATTGTGTTTTGGTTTTCACAAGATACATCGTCGAATATAAACACGGAGAATGGTTTAGCTTCTTGTGGCTGCATGACACTCTCGCTTGCATTAAACTTTAAATATTTAACTTCAGGCACATTAGTCAGTATCTTTTCCAATAATTGATACTTTGGTTGTTGTAGTGATTTTGAAAATACATATAGATTGTTAAATCGTAATCCTTTAGGGTTTGTAATCAAATTGAATACTACATTAGTTTTTCCACAGTTGGAAGGTCCGGTAACCAGACAACGAACGGTGTTTGGTAACAAATTGCCATGTTTCCCACTATTGAATTCTGAATTATCCACTGTGAGTTCATCTATATTATTAATAGTAAAACTCTCTTTTTGTGGTACTATCTCCATCCTTTGTAATGGTTCAACCTAAAATGATTCTCTATCGTTATATCAAATCCTTTTTAGGTATCCAAGAATCTTCCGTCTTATTAAATCCTAACCATCGTACTTTGACCTTATCTTTTTTCCGTTGCAACACCTGTTCAACTAAATATACATCGCCTACTGTTGATTTTAACATTTCATGTCCATAAAACCCTCCTTCAAGCAATTGTCCTTTATTATCTTTTAAAATATATGTCTCAGGTACTGTAGGTTGTACTTTGAATACAGTAAAAACCTCATTGGTCCAATTTGGCAGGTATCTTTTACTGAATACACCTTTATATTTACTTATTCGCACTTTATCACCCACATTAAATTTCTTAGGCTTTAGTTTTTCAACTTTTGGTTTAGTATTCGTTTTTATACGTTTTAATACAAGGTTTTCATTTTTACTAGTTACTTGGTTTGGTTTCATCCCGATAGTCCTATGAAATTTGTTATTGTAATCGTTTATAAGTTTTGGTAACATATCAATCCATATGTGCGATCCTCTGTTGGAAAACATTTTATACATTGCACTTTTTAAAGTTCTGTTGAATCTTTCGATTATTGAAGCTTTTACCTCTGAATTGGTTGAGTAATGGTTTATATTGTGTTTTTTCATTAAATTTGCAAATTCCTTATTAAAATATTCTTTTCCATCATCTGTTTGTAAATGTTTAATAGTATGTTTGTCTCTTTGTATAGCTGTTTCCATTGCTTTTGTAACACTTTTGCCACTTTTATCTTTTAGTGGTAAAGCATCTGCCATTTTTGAAAAACAGTTAATAACAGTCAATATGTATTTATATCCTTTATTTTGTTTGCTATAAGGAATCATTTCGATTAAATCCGCTTGATATAAATCATTAATTCCTTTTATCACCGTATTTCTTCGTGGAAACTTTCTTCTTGCAGGTTTATGAAGTTCGTTGACAATTTGTTGCTTCAAGTCCTTCATATTGCAGGTTTCAATGTTTGTTGTATCACATGTATAATCACAATGAATGTTGTTTTAAATATTCACATCATTTATATGGGTCAAGGTCATCCAAACTTGTGTAAAAAAATGGGGAACACGGCGTTGGACTTGCCGTGTTCCCCATTTTTTTACGGAAGGAGAAAGGAATAAGGTCGAAGTTGTAGAAGGACGAAGAATAGGTTACTAGTTGACAGGGTTTAAGGAGTAATGGCCGAAAGGAAGAGTGTGGATTTTGTCGGGCAAAATATGTCTTTTATCATCCTGAGCTGACAGTGCTTTTTTAATTTCGGTGACACTGTAGACTTGATGCTTGAAGCTTCGGATATTGTTGAATGTTGCTGATATCGTAGTATCTTCAAACAAACAAGTCTTGTAGTGATCAAATGTTACGTGTTTTTTCAAATAAGATGTCTTCACTCCTTTTGCTTTCTTGACTGTCGGTGTGTTGTTCTCGTGGTACATCTTAAATGAATACAATTTCGCCATCAGCGCTACTATTTCTTCTAAAGGCATTCCATTTGCTTCATCTTTGAATTTTCCAATTACTTTTTTATTTTTTTCATTGAAATTTGGATGGTTCTTCGGATAGTCAGAAAAGTCGAAATCTTCTTTGTATGGAAAAGTCCTTAGGTCTTCATACATGTCCAAAGTCTTTATCCAGTAGATAAACGCGTCCGTATCCATGTATGCGACTCCAATGTTTTCCCTTCCGTAGTGTTTAACCATTTTGTTATAATGGAAATCATACATCAGGGTTTTACTTATGTCCAAAATCGACATACCTATGTATAACGGACGGTCCATGACTATTGTTGTTTTCTTCATACTGACAGCGACTAGATTTTCGTTTATAATCATGGATGTTCCGAAATTTGGTTTTTGCACTAATTTTTCCAATTTCCTAGGATCACTCACTAATTTTACATTTTTGTGTTTTCTTTTGTTCTCCAAGGTCTTCCCAAAGATGGCATTGTTCATTAATTTATAGAAGTCCTTTTCAAATGCTGTTGTCGCTGCAGCTCTTCTTGTAGTGTTGGAATCAATATATGGTTTCAACCAACAAGACTGGGTGAATTCAATTGCTCTATGAATTCTCACTATACGTAGACCCAATTCGAGAGCCTGTTGAACTACCCAGTAGTGAGCCGCATAGCGATCTTTATTCTCCAAGGTCATCATCAATTTTGGCCATCTTCCTGTCGGTGAAACTTCAGTCTTGGCTAGGAGAGGCAAGTCGTAGTGATGGTCATGAAGGTGCTCCGGATATTCAAAATCACAGTCCAAAATATAGCCTTTTGGACCATCCTTTGGAATCTGTGAGATGTCTCCGATGGTGGCCGGGTCGATCCATTTGAAGTCAGCGTAGGGAAGCGGATTTGACATTGCCCAACCATAAAGGTTGTTTGCGTCAAAGTAGCCAAGGTAGACCGATGGTTGTTGCTCGTCGAAGCCGGGATGTACTTGTTGTTGGCTTTGACATGACGTGTTACAGCTTGTGTCAAACCGCCCCGTACACCAGATTCCATCATGAGCACCATATCAATATCCGTTAGAAGTTCCAGTCGACAGTTGGTTGACTTTAGCATAGCTTGCCATGCTAATCCTGGAGATGTGTACGAGTGTAGAGGGTCCAGTCCATAGGCAGAGAAGCAGGTGTTTCTGAATTCTTCCATCACATCGCACAGCAGAGTTACGTCCAATTTTATATAAAAGTCAGAATATTCCCCTAAGGTTTGAATGTTTAGTTGGTTCCAAACATTACAAGCATGATTGTAGTCTTCAACGGAGATTTCACTTTCGTTTAATTTGCTGTTGAAGGCTTCAATCGGTGGTAGACTGGTTTCTTCAAATTTTTCTGTAGAAGTTATGTAATCGTAGGGGAACACTCCTTTACGTAATACTAAGTCCAATTTATCTTCAGGTACAATCTTGCTGGTTTCTTTTAAGTCTTCTCTTCGTAGATTCTCAGACAATCTGCTCAAACTAGATGCCATAAATCTATAAGAGTCTACAAAGCGAAGTTTAATTTTACCTACTGTTTTTGAGAAACTGATATACTTTTCCAATGTTGTAGCAAGAACATCGATTTTACCATTATCTCTTCCTAATTCTGGAATAATGAAGTGGGAGTCGTAGCCGCTAAGATTGTGTAACACTACAGGGATAAAGTTTGGCAGTTTGTAATTTATATTGCATGAATTACAAGCAGGTCCTCTGTATAACCCTGTGAGGTGATCATGATCTCTTACTTTTGGATTTTCTTCACTGAAGCTCTTCTTACATAGATAACATCTTGTTGCTGAAATGTATTCTTCTTGTTGATTTTGGTTCAAAGGTTCCATGGGTAAAACATTACCGTATAAGCGTTCCGCCTTTTCAGCAATCTCATACAACTGGTCTACAAAATACTTAGCAGCTTCTTCCCCACGGTAGAGTATCGGAGTGGATGTTAAGCCATAGTCTTGCAATTGTTCTTCAGGTAAAGTAGATTTCACCAATAAGCAAAAACTGTTAGGTTGATGCAATTGATATTTGGTTCTTCTAGTTACTTCACCATCCGGAAGTTCCTGCGGCACTAACGTGGATTCAAAGTCAGCATAGATAACTAGTGGAATCCGGTATTGGTGAACTGTTTTATTGAACTGGACAAATGCTCTAGATGGTGGTGGCAGACTAATCTTCACTTCATAGTTGTCATTACAAAGCCGCTGGTGTTCCGACAACCACTCCGATCCTCCACGTCTCAACTCTTTATATGTGAAACAGAAACATCTTTTACACACTGTTAACCTACGTTTCTGTTTTGATAATTGATTTTTAACCAAGGCTGCAAAGTCCTTTATCTACACATAATGTGAAATTTCACCCTTAGTTATCAATAACAGATCCGTGTGGTTTCTTTCCTCAACTTTTGATACTCTCAGAGGATAAACACTATTGAAATCATCTAAACCAAACACATTTACAGAAACACCTGGGTTTTGTTTTTCAAAATTACCAATACTTTTAACACTAACAGGGTATGACAAACCTCGAAAGTTGTAGCGGTGTTGGACATTTTGATACGCTCTGCTAACTCTACAAGGATTTTCTTGCACATATTTTGTTAGCATAGCATATTTAAAGCATTCATTGTCCTCATTTTGCACATTGATACAAGATTTGGTAGCTTGTATCTTCTTTGGCAAAGGTATATAACTACTACCCCTTATACCATATCCGTGCTTGTGAACCCTTACATCCATACCTTCAATCGATGACAGACTCCAGCCGGATCCTCTTCCTTCATGTTCTTGCAGTTTAACTAGCAGTTCATGCAAACATTCTTCAATAATTTCATTGATATCAGATTCAGTTGTAAGGGTTCGGTTTTTGGTAATGAATGCTCTTAATGCCGTTTCACCATCAGTATTGGTAAACTTTGATTCTAACACCAGTCCAAATTTAATGAAGTTCAATCTCTGTAATTCTTCTTAGTAGTGGGAAAAAGCCACTTCTAAACCGGAAGTGACGTCAGCTGCCAGGGCAGCTGCAGGGGTCAGATGGTGTCAGCTGCCAGGGCAGCTGCAGGGTGCAGATGGCGAGAGCATATGCCCTGAATTTGAAGTAGAATTGGGCATGAATTAAGAGTTAGTTGAAAAGTAAAATTCAACTGTGTTAACTAAACTCTAAAAGTTGAATAAAAATTAAGAGTAAGATCAAAACTGAAATTCAACAGTTATAACTGGGGGCCTGGAAAGTATGTCAAGGTCATCCAGAGTAAGTTTTAAAAAAGCCTACCCAACTACCACCAGAAATAGTTCAAAGTTGAACTAGTTGGTGATAGTGGGATAGGCTGAAGTAAATTTTGAATTTTATTTGTGAACATATAATTAATGTGCAACAGCAGAGTTTAAACAAGTTGAAGTTTTGTGATGAACTACAGAGTTGTAAATGCAAACACCAACGACGATGAGAAGGTAAACGCAGAGTCCCCAGATGATGTATTTGAAAAGCTTGAACAAACGTAACATTTCGAGTTGGTTTTCCCGTTCCATTTCCAATCGTTTAATTTCCAATTTCAATTTATCCTCTTCTATTCTAGTTATGAAGGGAACTTCATCCATCATATCCATCATGATTTTGTAGTGTTTGAAATTTTAAAACAAGTGATGTTGATAGTTCAAAAGTTGAAGACGGAATGAGAAGTGAAAGCAAGAAATGTTAGTTAAATAAAGAAGTGGTGGGGGGAACGAAGAATTACAAAGAAGTGGTGGGGGAAATATTTTGCTGTTCATTATTACCATCAGTAGTGTCAGATGGTGCAGGAGTTAGATTTAGTAAACTGTCTTCGTCCGAACTTTCAATCTTATCACAAATAGGACAATCGTATGTTATTTCCAAATTCATTTTGATGGTTGTAAAATTATCTACAAGTTCTTGTAAAATATTAAAAATGTCTTGTAACTCTTCTTTAGAGTTTATTTCAAAACTAGAATTCATTCGGGCCAATGGAGAGTTGTTCATTATTGGAGAGTCGGTGATGGAATGAGGATCGGCGCATAGGGAGGGGGCTTATATAATGGTGACCTTGAGCAGGCGTCTAGGGAGGGGGGCTGTCTAGGGAGGGGGGCTTTTATATAGGGAACCTTGAGCTTATGATTGAATAAAACGTTTAGTTCTTCTTCTCCATCTTTTAATTCAATTATTTGAACCGAAGTAGTTGTTTCATCTTCTTCACTTGATGAAGAAAACAATTCACCAGGATTTAAATATTGAACTACAATTCTGAACCATCTTATAGGACATTCGTCAATGACAGAAAGTAAGTTTTGAAACAATTCTTCCATCTCCTCCCTGTCAGTTATTATATGTTCAAATTTGATAAATTTGTTTTCCATGTTGTTAGTTAGAGTGTTGGAAGTGGAATGATTTAATATTATATAAAAATTAGAACTAGTGGTGGGGGAAATCTCAAGGTCATCCAAATGAAGTTTTAAAAAAGAGTGTAAAACTGAAATTACACATTTGATGGTTCTACAGGATCGGAATACCAATCTGATCTGTATTTACATCTTTTTATCATATGTGTACAAAAATCATCTTGATGAGAATTGGTGCGTTGACAATGAGCAAGATCTAGAGGGTGAAATTTGAAACATCTTTGAGGACAACATGTATGAAAATATCTTGATTTGTAAAATTTGAAAGTTCGCAATTCCGGTGGTGGTAGTTGTTTTGTTTTGCATTTGCAATAACAAGATCCGAAGAATTCACATTTAGTACAAGCTAACCCATCCACCATCATTGGTCCTAAATCTGTACACTGTTGTTCACAACAGTAACGAGGTTTGTACTTGTATTTTTGCTCTTCCATGTTGACGCTGCGGAGTCCAGTGAAAGAATAAGAGTGTATAGTGTTGAATAGTGAGTTTTATGTACTGTGAAAAGTGGTGGGGGTAATTTCAAGGTCATCCAAATGGAGTTTTAAAAAATTATACCTTACAAGTGTAAGGATTATTAAAATTTAGGAAGTTTGTTTCTATTTGTTTTCTTCAGACTTTTTCTCTCTCTCCGCCTTAGCCATAGCAACAAGTTCTTCTGTTGATAATGGATGTACTTCAGGAAATTTTAAAATTAATTTAGCTTGATATCCTTCTTTAGTTAATACATCTAAATCTTGGGTCATTTGTTCAATGGTGTTGTAGTCTTTTCCATAGATTTTTCCATCAAGTTGAATCATCATTCTGTACAACATTTTCTTAAATAGGTCTTGTCGTGGTGAGAGCTAAGAAGCGAATGATTATTTATACAAGTATTACATCCTTTTTATTAACTCACATTGATCACGTGATTCTTTAGTTGTAGTTTTGTCTGTCAAAAGTTATTCAACATTGGTAATACTTTTGGAACTTGATGTTATGTTGACCAGTTGGCGATGAAGAAGTTGTAGGTTGTGTAGAAATAAATATTTCATCATCGCAATATTTTGTTTTAGTGAACATTCTTGTATTAGTAGCACTAACATCAACAGTTAAGTGATAACCACCGGTAAGTAAAACTCGCATTTCGTTGGTTAAATCTTCGAGTTGTTCAAAAGTTGTTATGGTGTTAGTATCGTAAGATGCACACTTGACCTTTAGGGACATGTTGCAGTTTTATATTCAGGGATTAAGAGCGAGATGTGTACGGTATGAAAGGTAGCAGTAGACTGATGAATTTTGCAAGTACATTTCCCCTTTTATAATTATACAAAATTGGGTCAAGGTCATCCTGTGGAATTTTTAAAAAAAGCAACATATTGTAATGTACAAAGACATTACAATATGTTGCTTTTTTTATTTTTATTTTTTTTGTTTTATATCATATTTATTGAAAAAACAAATACAAAGAAATATTTACAATGTTATGTACAAATTAATCAGTAGTAGGTGTTACATGAATTGTAAGTTCAGTAGAGTTGTTTCCACTGGGTCCATGTGATACCAAATAGAGTGCGCCGGGTTGAATTATACGAAGATCTTCATTTTGAAGTAGTTGTACGAAGCGCTTTGGTAAGAAGATCTGAAATTTTGCTTCATCACCAATTGTATAAGGTGCCTCGCTCAAAGTGCAATTTATAGCATCACCTACTGAAGTTTCCATTTTCTTAATAGTATGAATGATGTAGTGTTTTTCTTCTTTTAGTTCAGAACATTTCTTTGTAGGTAGAATTGATGATTTAGAATGAGCGTTGAACTGATCAACTAAACTTTGAAGTAAGTTCTGTGATGCCATATTGATGTTGTTGTTAATCTTCTTGTTAATAAGAATGTCCGTCGGAGATGTTGTCTCTTCGGAGGTTTGAGTAATACTCATGCTGTGTCATGGTAGCGCTCTCACTTTTATAATCGACACTACCCCCACCACTGACACTACCCCCACCAGTTTGTTGAAGGAAATTATTCAAGCGGTAGGCATTCTTTAAAGCGCACTGCGACCTTCGATGTTTAAAACTTTTTGATGAAATACAAAGTTCGTTGAAGTAGCATTGGAAATCTTTATCAATTATTGCATTAATCACTTCGTTGCTTGTAAATGATTGTATCCAATTTGCTTTTTCCAATCCCCTTGTGTAGATAATTTTAAACTCTTTGCAATAATGATTCATAATGTGCGGCATCATGTTATAATTAATGAAACCTTCATCCCATCTTAAGTTGTGAAAATGTTTGTTCAACCATTTGTTTGTAACTTTCGCTTTAGTTGTTAGTCTATTAAATGGTACTGGAGGTTTGAACAAATAATGATAAACTACTGATGTGTTCATGTCCAAGATTACTAATTCTTTAATAATAAAATTACCATCATTTCCTCGGAAAGCTTGAAATTCAATTATACCTCTTTTAACTTCCATTATATGTGGCGCATTAGAAAACGAAACCCGTTTATTCATGATGAAGTCTTACTAACAACTGACTTAAAAATTGAATGAGCCGATGTTTATAACAGACAGGATTGTTCTTCTTCTTTCACTTCTTGTGCCACTTCATCAATATTAAAATTGGTGTGATAGTTGTTTAATTGTCTCCACATTTCAACTTCTTGAGGTATTCTATTAAAGATTGAAGTATCCACGGGACCGTATAAAATTGGAACAAAAGGTTTTTTGTCCAATGTATCAATTAGATAGTCTTTAATTATTGCACTTGAAAATATTAGTTGTTTCAAATATCTGGTGACGGGACCGGTAGTACAACTTAAAGTGTAAAATTCTTCTTTAGTGAAATATAATTTAACATTATGTGTAGTTAAATCTCTGAAGCGAACAATTTGTCCTCCACGATGTTTTACTATATCAACTTCAATATTTGATTCCAATAAACTTAATCTTGTTCTTCTTCCAAATGTGTTGTTACTTAAATAGCACTCCAAAAGATGTAAATGTTTCATGAGAGATTCCCAAGTAGTTTCACTGAAAGTAACCATTTTGTTTCCATGATTTAAAATAACAATTGGTGAATAATCCATTGATTTTAAAATTCCAACTGATATACTTTTTGTCATGCATGAAGAAATTGGGTAGATAATCCGAAGAAATACTTCTGTTAAAATATTGGTTGTAATGTTAACTTCAACCTTCTTCCTTTTTACTTCTTTTTCAGCTTTTTCTTCTTCTCTCTTCTTATGTTTGTTGAATTTTAGGAACTCGTCCATTTCTCGTTCAACTTGTTTTTCTATATCTGAACTATTATCATCCATTAGAGGTGTATTTTCTTCTCCGTTAGTAGAATTCATCTTGCCAATGATGTTTCCCATACGAAGGTTGAAGATAGAATGAAGTTTCTACTAATTATTTTCTCGCTTTTATATTTTTCGTAAAATCCTTGAAATTTATACAATTACATAATTGTTTGTTTTCAACTTGTCTTTCACAAATGAAATTCTAACCTCAAAAATTAAAGCAGATAATTCTAACCTCCTTCTTAAAGTACATTCTTCACAATTCCGGTCAGCGGTGTGTAAGTAACTATTTTATCATGTAGAATTAGACAGTATGCCGAAGTTCCATCCGCTACTGGTTCTTCAAATTCCATTTCAATTTTTATATCCACACTTGATGATTTTACCGATTCATTTTGTTTTGAACAATCGATTACAATTATTGGAGCCTTGGAATAATACTGGTCAGGTGATAATAGTGGTGTATTAGTCTTTCCATAATATGATGATTGAAATCTTGCATACATATCGTATAAAATGGAAAAACGTTTTTTGCTGAACATGACATTCAAATTGTCATAGGGAAAGAATTGAGAGTTTAGAAAAACTTTACAATTCTTTATTTTACAGTGATCAAATTGACCAGCATTTGCAGTGATAACATCTTTTCGCTTAGTTTGAAAACCGAGTATTATGTACCTTGCTCGTTCCAAGTAAGTTGATGTCTTGACGGTCCATGTTTGTCGTTCTGTCTGAGGTAGTGTAGGGTATTCATGAAATTCCCAACTTCGGAATGGCATCACAATATCACGGTCAGATTTCAACTTTCTCAATAATAGGATTCTATGTTCATCAGCCAATCTTACATGAGGTACTCTCCAAACAACTTTATCCAACTGTAGTTCCCATTCCAGTTTATCTTCCGTAGTTGCAGGGTCTGCAAGTATCAAGTCCTTATTAGTTGAAGATCTGAGTAATACTAATTCTTGTTTGACATTTATTATTACCCGTTTGTAATCTTCAGCGAATCCCAAAAGCAATCGTAAAGGTACATGAAAATCAAAGTGACCGTTGGAAGCTGGTGTTATAGTGTCTTTATCGGGGGCAACCCATCCGGCAGTGACTATTGAATTCTTCTCATGCGGTGTTAATGATGTTAATCCTTTCAATGTAGTTGTTAAACCAACCTTTTTTGTTGAATCAACCGTCACCCCTGATATTTCATATCTTATTTCATCAAAAAGATATGCCATCGGGTTATTTATAAAAGGAACTGTTGAAGCAGTTTTTCCATCCAATTTTAATACCTGTCCTTCGATGTACAAGTAACTTTCACACGGTAAAGTGTAAATATCTTGTTGTTGAATGGGGATCCTTATTTCATCGTTATTGTTTAATTTTGATGAAGTGTAAGGGTTGTGCGTGTGATATTCCTTCTCCCATAGTGTTTCGTCGAACGTTGGTCCTTGAGATATATCCAGGATATCCATCGCTGTTAAGTTTCAATCCAATCTTCTGTAGAAAACGAATGTTTTCCGATGTTAACTCTTCCAATGTCGAGGAGCTACTGAGCTCCCGACTCTTCCATTGTGGTTTAAATGATAATCCCATGTTGACTTTTATGTTGCTGCTCTGATGTGTATCCGTATAGTAATTGTTTCTCCTCTAAAGTCAACACTATGACCGTCTTGATCCAATATGTTCAGTACGATGTCTGAAATGAAACTGGTGTTTAACGGTAGGTATATCAAGTTTTGTGGCTTCTCAACAATTTTAAAACCGGGAGCCACTGTTGGATAAAATGTATGTAAAATATGTTGATTAACTCCATCTCTATACGATCCGTGTATAATGTTGCACGTGACATCAATACTATTTACTTTCAATATTGTTACAGTTGAATCACCTGAATGAGTAGTTTCAGGAGTTAAGATTTTCTTTTTTGTATCTGTAAATCCAAGTAAACTGCCAATCGACTGTTCCAAGCTGACATCAATATAATATTTCGAAGTTATTTCTGCTTTTAAAGTATTATTGTTTCCTTTAACGGTGATATTGTCTTCTCCGAGTTGTTTCTGTAATAATTGGTTTATGTCATCAATTTCATATGCTCCAGTAGGAAATGTAATTATTTTCAATTCTGAGTATTTTCCTGCAGCATCCTTAGTTTCATAATAATGTAGTAAATTGTTTTTTCCTTCTGTAACATTAGGAATTGAATTGTAGGTAGTCAAATCAAGTAATGCCGCTTCCCATAATCTTTCCTTGGATAGACGCAATGCTGGGAACAGCGTACTTTTCAATGTGGATGAATTTCCACTCAGTGACACTGTATACGATGACATCTTAAAGCTGACTGACACTCTTCGCTAGAAACTCCAAACATAAATGCCCACATATTTCAGTATTGTTAGGTTGTTCTCTTTTGTAATTGTAAAAAATGTTTTTGGAGTTTCGAAAATAATGTTGCAGTTCTTTTGGCGGTGGTAGATTGCCAAAACTGTCAAAGTAGTAAATGGTTTGTCCGAGTTTTTTATAGCATACCCAATGAGTGCCTGGACCATAGGTGGAATCCAAATTTACTATTCCAGTTTCATTTTTCCATATTTTAGTTGGTAATGCATCTTTCATAAAAACTCCTCGAAAGAATGGTATTTTCAAACATTTTACATAATCATTTAACTGATGATTTGTTAAGGCTTTATTTGGAATTATCAATTGACTCTTCTTATTTAGTACACACGGTATGGTCTTAGGTATAAACCTGCTCCGTTTTTTACCATTTGCCAAACAGAAGTCTTCTTTACATTTGCCTTATGAGTTCTACGACGTCCTTTTTTAATGTTTCCACCTCTTTTGGGAGCGCCTTTCTTTGCAGGTCTTCCTCTGCGACGTTTTCCACCACCTAATTTTGCTTTCGTCTTCATGGCTGTAGTTACTGCCCAAGCCGATGCTTTTTCTGCAATACTTGCGTCACTTGATTTTACTCTTTGCCAAGCTTTTTCCGCTAGAATTTTATCTGCTATTGATCTATTTGTTGAATCTTTATACTTTGAATATGCTATATCGTGTTCCTTGCAAGCTTGATCTAATTTATTAATTCCAGGATCTCCTCTTGCTAAACGCTTTGCCAACTTAGTTAAAGGTCCACAATATTGATAACCTCCGGGCAGATGTAATTCGTATGGTAAAGCGTCTATCGTTCGATTTACAACAGCACCAACTGGAATCCGTCTAAGCAGGGATAATGCAGCTGATGTTATACCACGTCCTCTCTTGCCGCTGTCTTGACGATGACTGAGCGATACGGTCTTCATTATGTTGTCTTATATAACTGGCGTGTTTACTCCACGAGATACTTTACACAAATGAATAACTTGTGCAAAATCTTTTATATTTAAAGACTTAGTTATTCAAATTAATTATATACTGATTTATAATTCTATTTTTAATCCAAGCTTCTCGTTCATCGGGTTGAATCATCACATGACTCGTTGTACTAGCTATATGATTGTGGGTATCAATAAGTAAATTGCCCACTGTTCTTATTAAACAATCTAAATTTACAGCATCTTTTGGATGTTGAGGATCATGTAATTGCATAATACGTTTATCATTACATGTGTAAGCTGTTGAATCACTTTTTGATATTTTTATGACTTGTCCAATAGTAGCAGCATCATTTGAATCTTCACCTGGTAAAATATTAATTATTTTCTTCATCTTTGCATCATATTGGGTCCCAAAGTGTTTATCCCAAGTTATTGTTTGTTTCATTGTAACACAATCATTTTCTTCGTAACCAGGATAAATATCTTTTATTCTTCTATTACGACCATTGTATGTACCTAATGTACCACCACTCGCAATTAATGTTTGCACCATTAGAGGTACATCTGTATCTTTTATACCAAATCTTCCATTTGTTATTGTTTTATGTCCTGCATCCCATTCATCATTATTTCCTTGCATTAAATTAAACTTTTCATTTCCATGTATAAATTTATCTCCCCGCTTTAACACGGCATCTTCATGTTTTACAAAATTGGATGTTTCCTTTTTTAATTCTTTAGATAATTGTTCCATAGTAACAGCATCTTTTGGTTGAGAACCGAACTTTACATTTGACAACACTTTCCCATGACAATCGATTTCATCACCATCTTGTAAAATACAGTTGTCCTTGATGTATTTTAGGTTTACAGCATCACCGTCTTCCTTTGGGTATCCAATGTCATTTATAATAAATTTATAAAAAGAAAATCCATGTTCAGTTTTTTCCGGTATTATAGAATGTAAATATTCTTTATTAACTGAATCTTTATCATTTTTGGGATTTCCCACGTTGGTTATTCTATAATTTCCAGCATTATACGTTTGTCCATCTTTTAAGTTATTACCCCATCGCAATTTTAAAGTATTTAAAAGTTCAGATGATAAGTACTCTTTAGTAATTGCATCAGAACCTTCAGTTGGTTTACCAACATTAATTAATCTATGTGATTTAACATCGTAAGTATTCTTATGTAATTTTAATGATGTTGAAGTAGCTTCTTTTACTGTCTTCAAATTTGCTCCATCAGTATCTTCTTCTGGATCTTTAACTAGTTTTAAACGTTTATTACTTATGCTATAGTCACCTTCAGGTGTTTGCGGTAATCCACTTCTTTTTCTGTCTTCTCCAACTTGCACTCCTAAAGCGGAGTACCGTCCGAACTTGTCGACGCTCATGTTAGAACTGATACGTCTTATGCTTGCACCTCTTTTATATCCACGGACAATTATACGACTATACCGCGATTCCTAAGTTCATCAACTAGAGCCACCCATTCATTATTCAAACCTGTATGACCGGCTTCCATGGCTTCATGCAATAGTCTCATTCTATCAACCAATTTATTGATATCGTTGTAGTAAATCACATTTGTATTGTATAGATTTTTCATCAATCCTTTACCAGATGTTGAAGTATCTCCTTTACTCTTTTTACCATGTTGTTCAAGAAGTGATAAATCCATAAGTGATAAAGATTTTCTTTTCAGTGGTTGTCTTACCGCTGGTGCAGTACGTAATGTTGGCAATTTTCGTGGAGGAAACAACTTTTTTATAACGATGTTATATTTTGTTGCACGTGAACGATTAATCATTCCATCCTTTAAGTAGTTTCTTTTATGAGCGTTAGTATTTTGTAGAATCTCCTTAAAAACACTTAAATCTTTGGATGAATATCTTAGTGGTATGTTTTTAAAAATTAATTCATATAATCCTTTTGTTCCTTTATATCTATGCTCACCAATAATGATGTAATCGTCTTGTGTTATTTCAAGCTTTGAATCGCCAATCTTCAATTCATTCCCATCAATTCTTGCTCCGTATACGTGTGATCTACTCAAATTCGGGTTTGATTTCATGTCATGTAGCATTTTCATTATATATTTTCTTCCAAGAGGTCCATGTTGTAATATATCGCTACTCAATTGAGTTAAATTTGGAATAGATTGTTCAGCTTCAGGTATTGGCTGTTCTTCTTCCTTTTCAACAATTGGTTCTTCTTCTTTTGTTTCTTCTTGCTCACTAGCACTTGTATATGAATCATCATCTTCTTCTTTTTTTAATGCTTGTACTTCTTGTTTAGAAACTGGTAGTAAAACATCTCCTTCATAACGAGGTTTACCAATAGTTTCTGATATCTGTTTTAAAGGTTCCGTAATAGGTTTAAATGTAGTCTCTAGAAATTCTTCTCTTTCACTTAAACCCATCCTCAATGCACGATTCTTCATCCTAATAGAATCACTGAGTGATTTTATTTCTTTCAATAGTTTTTCTTGATTCACCATGTTTACACTGTGAAGTTCAACGTGTAACTAGATGTAGCATCGGTAGTTCAACGCATAAATACAAATTTATCCAACCCTATACGATATCTACCATTTTTAATATCTTCTTCCTTCATAATAACGAGAAAGCTATATTTCTCATTCCATGCTTTGCCACACATCTCTTTAAATTTTTCAAATGGCATATCCGCATTTACATGATCATTATATATATGCTTTAAATTTGTTTCATCTTGCTTGAAGATGATCAACATATTTGCATTGTCTCTTATAAGTTGTTTTGGAATTTTACTGTATGTTTGACCAATATAAATGCTATCAATATTATGATGTCTTCCCATAGCAAAATAATTCCTTATTGTGTCATGATTTTCACAAGAAACATCGTCAAATATAAAAATAGAAAATGGTTTTGCTTCATTTGGTTGCATAATTGTTTCACTGGCATTAAACTTGTAAAAATTCACTTCAGGTACACTTGCAAGTACTTTATCCAATAATTGATATTTTGGTTGTTGCAATGATTTTGAAAAAATGTATATATTATTAAAACGCAATCCTTTAGGATTAGTTATAAGGTTAAAAACAACATTAGTTTTTCCACAATTTGAAGGACCAGTTATTAGACATCTTATCGTATTTGGTAGTAATTCACCATGTTTTCCATGATTTAACTTATCATTGTCAACTGTCAATTCATCAATGTTATTGATATTAAATCGGTCTTTTTGTTGTACAATCTCCATCTTGTATAAAGGTTAAACACACAATGAGCTATTAAACAACTATACTAAGTCTTTTGAAGGAATCCAAGAGTCTTCACTTTTATCAAACCCTAACCACCGGACTTTAACCATATCCTTTTTCCTTTGTAAAATCTTCTCGACAAGATATACATCACCGACTGTTGATTTCAACAATTCGTGTCCGTAAAATCCACCTTGAAGTAATTCACCCTTGTTATCCTTTAATAAATAGGTTTCAGGTATAGTTGGTTGCACTTTATAAATTGTAAATACTTCATTAGTCCAATTTGGTAGATATCTTTTACTAAATACACCTTTGTATTTGCTTATACGAACTTTATCGTTGACCTTGAACTTCTTTGGTTGCAATTTTTCCAATTTCGGTGTTGTATTATTTTTAATGCGTTGTAATACAATTTTGGCATTAGCACTATTTACCTGGATAGGTTTCATTCCAATGGTACGATGATATTTGTTGTTATACTCTTTTATAAGTTGTGGTAATATGTCATACCACACGTATGATCCTCTTTTTGAAAATTGTTTATACATCGCACTTTTTAATGTTCTATTGAATCTTTCAATTATTGAAGCTTTAACTTCAGAATTTGTAGAATAATGATTTATTTGATATTTCTTCATCAAAGCTCCAAAGTCTTTATTAAAATATTCTTTTCCATCATCGGTCTGTAGATGTTTAATTTTAAATTTATTTCTTTGTATTGTGGTTTCCATAGCTTTTGTAACACTTTTACCAGTCTTATCCTTCATTGGTAAAGCGTCAGCTATTTTAGTAAAACAGTCTATAATTGTTAAAATATATTTAAATCCTTTATTTAATTTACTGTGCGGTATCATTTCAATGAGATCAGCTTGATAAAGATCATTCATTCCTTTAATGATTGTACTTCTTCTTGGAAATCTTCTTCTTGCTGGTTTATGTAGTTCATTTACAATCTTGTCCTTCACACTTTCCATCTTCAGATGTTGCTTGTACACTGCATGTAAAAATACTGATCCATAGAATAGTTTATTCTCATTTATATAGTTTGAATATAGGTCAAGGCCATTTCATATTAGTGTAAAAAAGAGGGAACATGGCATTGGGCTTGCCATGTCCCCTCTTCTTTACGGAAAGGAAAAAGGAAGAAGGTAGAGGACGAAGAATAGGTTTACTGGTCGATAGGGTTTAGAGAGTAGTGGCCGAATGGTAAAGTATTAATTTTATCTTCTAAAATATGGCGCTTGTCATCTTTGTAGCTTAATGCCCACTTTGTTTGTTTGACACTAAAAAGTTGATGATTATAACTTCTAATAGTGTTGAACGTTGCAGTTGTTTCAACATTTTCAAACAAACATCTTTTATAATGTTCAAACTGTACATTCTTCTTCAGGAAAGAAGTTTTTATTCCTTTGGCCTTCTTCGTGACTTGATGTTCGTTCCTCTCGTTTATGTACAGTTGAAATGAATACAGTTTGGACATTAATGCTACAATTTCCATCATCGGCACACCATTTGTTTCATCTTTAAATTTTCCCAATACTTTCTTATTTCTGTCATAGTCGTAATTTGGATGATCCTTAGGATAATCGGAAAAGTCGAAATCATCTTTATATATAAAGGTGCGTAGATCTTCATACATGTCATTTGTTTTAATCCAGTAAATTAGTGCATCCGTGTCCATATATGCAATACCAATGTTCTCTCTTCCATAATAGTTAACCATCTTCTTATAATGAAACTCGTACATATGTGTTTTTGAAATATCCAAGATTGACATTCCAAGATACAAAGGACGATCCATTGTAACTGACTTCTTGTTCATGGAAATAACAACTAGATTTTCATTAATAATTATAGATGAACCAAAGTTTGGTTGTTGCACCAATTTCTGTAATTTTACTGGATCAGTTACCAATTTGATATCCTTATGTTTCCTTTTGTTTTCCAAAGTCTTGCCAAATATTGCGTTATTCATTAATTTGAAAAAATCTTTTTGAAAACTTGATGTAGCGGTGGCTCTTCTTCT
>JAQYXR010000585.1:0-72735 GCA_030545055.2 Neoaliturus tenellus
AATAAATGACTTCATTTATGTGCAACCTGTCATAGAGGTAACACATAGGTTACGCTTTTCGAATATAAAAGACAATCATGACGTTTCATTACACCAGTCCATATCGAGACACTATACGGAAAGGAGGTGGTATCACATCCACAGCGGTTTCTCTGTTAAGTAAAGCTTTAAATCGAATTCCAGTAGGATCTGTTGTAAATAGAGCAATAGACGCTTTACCATACGAATTTCACATACCGGGAGGTTATCAGTATTGCGGACCAGGAACTAAATTGAAAAAACGACTGGAAAGAGGTGATCTAGGCATAAATAAGTTAGATCAGGCTTGTAAAGAACACGATATAGCATATTCCACATTTAGCGATACAAAAAATAGATCAATAGCTGATAAAAAGCTCGCGGATATAGCTTGGCAACGAGTAAAGTCTAGTGACGCTAGTATTGCAGAGAAAGCAGCAGCTTTAGCGGTAACAGCAGGTATGAAGGCTAAAACAGCAGTAGGAGGTGGAAAAAGGAGGAGAAGAGTGAAAAGGAGATCGGCAAAGACGAAACATGGAGGGAATATTAGAAGAAAACGACGTTCCACCAGAAAGGGTAGCAAAAAACCAACAGTATGGTCAATGGTAAAAAACGGGGCAGGTCTATACCTAAGACCGTATCGTGCATATTAAATAAAAGAAATCAATTAGTAATACCACATAAAGCATTAACAAATATTGAATTATTTAAATACATTTCATGTTTAAAAATACCATTTTTTCGCGGTGTCTTTATGAAAGATGATTTACCAGTTAAAATGTGGAAAAACGAAACCGGTATTGTAAATTTAGACAATTCTGAAGGTCCTGGCACTCATTGGGTTTGTTATAAGAAATTAGGTGAAAATATATATTACTTTGATAGTTTCGGCAATTTACCACCACCTAAAGAACTTGAGCATTACTTTAAATCTGCTAAAAACATATATTACAACTATAAAAGAGAACAACCTGATAACACTTTAATATGCGGCCATTTATGTTTGGAATTCCTAGCTAAAAGTATCAGTCACAATTGAGATGTCTTCCTATACGGTATCATTAACAGGAAAATCGTCCACTTTACGAAGTATCCTTTTTCCAGCGTTACGCTTGCAAAAAGGAAGATTTTGGGAAGCGGCACTGTTGGATTTTACAACTTACAACTCTATTCCCAATGTTACGGAAGATAAAAATAACTTATTGCATTACTATAAAGGAAAAGATGCCAGTGGAAAGTTTACAGACTTAGAAGTTTGCAGTTTACCCACAGGTTCTTATGAAATTGATCATATTAATGAATTTTTGCAAAATAAAATGGGAAAAGACAATATAACATTAAAAGGTAATAACAATACGATGAAAGCTGAAATTAACTCCAAATATTACATAGATTTTACTCAGGAACACTCAATCGGTGAATTGTTAGGATTTCCCAAAGATGGGCCAATTTTAGAACCAAATCAAACACATTCCGGTAAACAAACTGTAACTATACTAAAAGTCAATAGTATAGATATAACTTGTAACATTATACAGGGAGCTTACAGAGATGGAGCAAATACTCATATAATACATACTTTTTACCCAAGTGTACCTCCAGGATTTAAAATAGTTGAAAAGCCACAAAACCTAGTATATCTGCCGTTGAACACCACTTTCATTTCAGACATCGTGTTGAACGTATTGGATCAAGACGGTAACTTGATAGATTTCCGAGAAGAGCCAATTACAGTTAGATTACATTTAAAATCGACACTTTAATACAAAAATCATGGGTTTATCATTTAAAAGTGGACAACCTACGGGAAACCGCATTAGTAGCTCTTCAGCTGTGGAGGAGTTAACACGCGAAAACATTCGTTTCTTAGAAAAGATTGGTTTAAAATTAACCGATTATGGATATACTGGATATAGCGCAGGGTCCGACATTCGACGAAACCCTATGGGAAAAAGAATATCACACCCACAACCCTTACACTTCATCAAAATTGAACAATAACGACGAAATTCGTATTCCTATACAACATCAGGACATTTACACACTACCATGTGAAAGTTACTTGTATATCGAAGGAAAAGTAACAAAAAAGGACGGTACTACTACTGGTACAACAGTTCCATTTATAAATAATCCTATGGCTTTCCTGTTTGATGAAATTAGATATGAAATATCAGGTGTAACAGTTGATTCCACTAAAAAAGTAGGTATTGCAACAACTTTAAAGGGGGTAACATCTATATCACCTAATGAAACCAATTTACTTCAACCGGCCGGATGGGTTTTACCTGAACATGACATAATCACTCCGAATACAAAGGGATATTTTGATTTTCATATTCCATTACGTTTGTTGCTTGGATTTGCTGAAGATTATAGAAAAATAATATTAAATGTTAAACAAGAATTAGTTTTGTTGAGATCTTCTAACGATAAAGACATTATTAAAGCTCCAGACGGTACAACAGATGCAACTTTAGAATGGAAATTAACATTAGACAAAATTGTATGGAGAGTTCCACATGTTAAATTAGCTGACGAGCATAGAATGCTACTATTAAGGAAATTAAAGGCTGATCGTGATATTGTAATTCCTTTTAGAAGTTGGGAATTCCATGAACATCCCAGTTTACCTGCTACGGATCGACACACTTGGACTGTTAAAACATCTAATTACGTAGAACGAGCCAGGTATATTATATTTGGTTTACAAACAGGTAGGAGAGACAGTATCACAAAACATGCAGGCAAATTTGATCATTGCAACTTAAAAAATATTAAAGTTTATTTGAATTCACAGTTTTTCCCCTACGACAATTTAAATGTGTCATTCGCTAATAAAAAGTACAGTATATTATACGATATGTATGCGAGATTCCAAAATTCATATTACGGTAAAACAAATACACCTTTATTATCACCAGAAGAATACTTAGATGGTTACACAATAGTTGTAATTGATTGTTCTAAACAAAATGAATCAGTAAAATCATCAAGTGTTGACATAAAGATAGAAATGGAATTCAACGATCCTATACCTGCAAATACAACTGCATATTGTTTAATTTTACATGATAAAATTGTCACTTACACACCTTTGACAGGAATTGTTAAAAATGTTTTATAAAAACTCGTTTTTGTAAAATTTCAATCACGGGCGCGATTATAAAAGGGGAGCGCGCAGGTCGCTCCTGATCAGTTTGTTGCCTGACATCGTATGGGTAGCATCATCTTCAATATGGCTTCTACAAGTGGTACAACCGAATGCGATATAGAAAAAGAAATTTCAGAATTTTTGGACATGAATGGACAGCAACACGGTGCAGATCAAGAAGAAGAAAAAGGTAAAAAGAAAAAATATTTGTCCAAGAGGAAAAGAAATTTGGAAGAAAATATTTCACCAAATATTTTGATGGAAGTATTTTTAAGAATTTTTTATCCAATCTCTTCAAGTTTGGATAAAAGTGTTTTAATTGGAGTTATGAAATCAACCGACTATTCACCTACAGTAATTTTAACTCACGGAACAAAAATGATTTTGTTTACAGCCAATGCTTGGGAATCTTTTATGAAACACCTCCATTTATTGGAATGTTACTTTAATAGCAACATGTTTGGCAGAAAAACAAAAGTAGGACTATTGGATTCAGACTTGGAAATTGATATTATTAAACACCGAGGTGAACATCAAATGAGATTCAGAGATACAACCAAACATGACATAAAAATTCAACTTAACAGAGAAGAATTTTTTATTTTGACATGTGCAACGGAACCCATAACAAGATATTTAAGACAACTAGTGTTTTCCAGTTCAATTATTAAAGATTATTTAACAGACACTTTGGACAAACAACCGGACGCACCAATTTTGTATGGACCTGTGGACACTTCAATATTCAACAGAATTCCTCATGAAGTTCAAATGTGGAGACAATTGGAACAATATGTGCAAGAAAAAAATAATTTTGTAAAATCGGATGAAGAAACACATTTTAGTGATGAAAAGGATCAAAGTGATGAAAATGACTACAACAAAAATGACCAGATGGAAAGTTAAATAAATTTTTAAAATTTTTCACAACACTTTACACTTGAATTGGCAAATTTTCAATAAAAAATTCAAAATTTTGTGGGGTTAGGCCTACCGGGGATGGTGCCCACGTTAAATATACACCAACGCGCCTTTAACTGTACGGCCTGGCATAAATACGTGCCTACCGTGGTGTGGAAAACAGTTGACCTTCCGACACCGTGATGGATAGACTGGTGACCTTTCAAATGGACATGAAAGAAGAAATCAAGTCCAAACCGGGTATTATTGAATTTCAGGCGTTTCGTGGTAACGATGATCGGTTCATTATTAAAGAACTAGTATTTTATGATATAGATAAAAATATTCCTTATACATTTTTATTCAAACCACCATGCTCTTTTTCTTCACTAACCACCAAAGCCGCAACAACAAACCGATGGACTTGGAAATATTTTCATCACATCGATTGGTATGACGGTTTTACCAGTTATTCAGACTTGTATCATATTATGCATCAATTTTCAAATAAATTTACTAATATTTACACAAAGGGACTTGAAAAGAAAAGATGGATAGAACAATATACATCAAATCCAGTCAAAGACGTGCAAATTGATAAAAATTTTAAATTTATTTCTGAAAACGTTTGTATTTGCACACAAAGCGTAGAACATGAAAGGGACAGGCACTGTGCATTAAAAAACGCTTTAAAATTAGCTACTTACCTGCAAGATGGAGAAATCGGTGGTGGTGGTGGGGGTAACGTCGATTATAAAAGCGAGGAGCAGACCGAGACTTGGCACGAGTATTACTCGAGACTCCGAGACGACAACATCTCAGAGCTAGAAGACAGCGAGGACCTCTAGAACAACCATGGCATCCAACCAGTTTCTGCAGTCTTTGGTGGAACAATTCAACGCCCACTCCAAGTCTACAATTTTGCCGGTAAAAAAATGTTCAGAGCTGAAAGATGAAAAACATTACATCATACATGCTATGAAGAAGATGGAAACTACAGTCGGCGAGGCAATCTGCTGCAGCTTGAGCGAAGCTCCATATACACCAGGAGATGAAGCAAAATTTCAAATTTATTTGCCAAAAAGATTCGTCCATCTGCTACAAAACGAAGACCTGCGCTCCATTCAACCGGGATGCCTCTACTTGGTGTCCCACGGATCCAGCGGCAGCAACTCCACCGAGCTGACCATCCACATGGCCGAGAAGCAGCAGTGTTAAATAAAATTTAAATTTTTCTTGTATCTGTTTGTATTCACTATATAATTTTTCTCATGTAATCTTGTTTTTACTGTATTAAATAAACATTACCAAAAAAAAACAAAAAAAAAAATAAAAAAAAATAAAAAAGGCAATATATCAATATGTGAAACAAATAACAAAAGGTTTCACATATTGATATGTTGCCTTTTTTTAAAAAAGCTCTGGGGTGACCTTGACCTTTGACCTTTGCATAAATTAAACAAAATAAAAATATTTTTCAAACAGCAATGTGTGTATGTGTGTGTGTGTGTGTGTGTGTGTGTGTGTGTGTGTGTGTGTGTGTGTGTGTGTGTTTTTTCCCCCACCATTTTGGGTTACCAGCATACAGACTGCAAAGAAGTCCAGTTTAATTGCAACTGTCAAACCATGAGCACCCTATTTGAGCTTTGTGTAAGAAAAATTATTCAAGATCAACAGCTATTTAGCCATACTTTACGTTCCAACGCTCCTCAGCAAATTAAAATTTTTATCAAACAGTACAAGCTAGACAACAGAGGTTACAACACTTTTGGGTGGTACAAGTTTGGTGATGGTACAAAATTTTGTCAAAATTGTGGAAGGGCTGCTGTATCTAACCCAGCACAATTCCTACAAGATGATGGATGTTTACAATTAGGCCATGTAGCTCCAGTTATGAGTTACGAAACACCCAAAGAACTTTGCACAATTTGTTCAATCAATATGTTTAGTTGGAAAAAATTTAACCACCTCCCATTAGACAGCATATAAAGTCCTTCCCCCACCACTATTTCATACTACCTTCAAACAACCATGCTAATATTCATTCCGCCTTTGGACATCACACGGAAAACATCAAGATGGCTCTCACTGTAAAATGCGCAAATTATGAAGAAGTATTTGTAAGAAATCTGCAAGAATTAAACGAAATTGTTGAAGAATTTAAATCACTAATCGAACAGGGATACCGACTAAACATGCAAATTTTTGCATGCAACACAAAATGCACCCATGGCTTCAGGGATGACGAGCCGCCAAGGTCACCATCATCATCAACTTCCTCGGCCTACTCCTCCAGATCGTCCATGAAGACTCAAGCCAGTCCAAACTTGGAATATTTCTCCTGACTAATATTTATATTTTGTTTCCTTACTTTACTTCAATATGCTTATTATTGTATTGTAATAAAAGAATAAAAAAATAAAAAAAAACCTATCTTGCTACAGTTTTGTAGCAAGATAGGATTTTTTTAAAACACAAATTGGATGACCTTGAACAGGTTCTAACATGTACAGGTGTAAACGTAACCACAAATTTAAACATTTTTTTTTATTTCCTAATGGTTAACCTTGAAACTTCCCCCACCATTTTTCCTCTTGGAGACCTGAGAAACAACACCAATGTGTTTCATTACATCTTGATCTTTCAAGCTGCAAACATGGATGTCCCACCACCAATATATGAGGCTGATGTAGCAGGAGGACAGAGAAGGAGATGCCAGCATTTGGATCTAGTGGAGTTGATGGAAAGGAGAATTGAAGAAAGGCAGATCAGGAAGGATACCATCCTAACACAAAAAATTTTAAAATTGGATCTTGTCATGCTTCTGGCCTTACTCATTGCAGTCTTCGTCTACTTGGTCTACGCAGTCATATACTGTCTAAGGTGCACGGAGTGTGCTGACAAGGGAGCCAACTTGCCAGTTTTCAACGCTACTCTTTAAATAAAATTTTCTTTTTTAAAACTCCAAATGGTTGACCTTGAACATGTCTCAACCTGTCTGGTTGTATCATGAAACAGAATTAATTTTCCTCTAAAAAACCAAACCCCTACCACCACCACAATTCCAAAAGAGCAATCCTACATGCAAGTCTGACTTCATTTCCGGCTCAGCTACGCTAGCGGTTACACGGTACAATGAAGTGGGAATTACTTGTTGACAACCTTGAACACCTGAAAGAAATTTATCAAAAACTGCACATGTTATTACTTCAACATCCAGGAATGGTAATTAAAATGGATTTGGAATACGACTGTCCAACCATCGACAGTATGGATATACCCGAAGGAGTGGTCCACAATACAGAAGAAGAAACTTGTTGCTGTGAAAGTAGCACTTCAACAACAACAAGCACAAGTCCATCCAGCTCATATGAGGATGAAGGCGGATTTTTGTAAATAAAAATTTAAATTTTTTTTTAAAACTTCAAATGGTTGACCTTGAACAGGTTTCAACATGTTGAAGAATATGGATGAAGAATAAAAATTTTTTTTTTTCTTCAATCTGATCACTTAACCCCCACCACATAACTGGGTACCTAGGATGCACGGAGTGACTTGGTCAGTCGCTATTCAACTCTTGCAGTGTGCACATCACACTTTTTCCGCTCAATTTACATAACTGGAGTTCTAAATGAAATATTTGGCTAAAACTTACATATTTCACAAGTTTTAAGCGAAACTAAAAATCGCGAAAAAAAAAATTATTTTTTTTTTTTATTTTCATATGGTTCAAAATTTTACAAGTCCCAAGGTCACCTAAGAAAACAATTAGAAAAAAAATTATTTTTTTTTTATATAGCTCAAAATTTTACAAGTCCCAAGTTCATCTGAGAAAAAATAATATTATTTTTTTCATAATGTTTCCAACAAGTACAAACTCGAATGAGTTGTTGGAAAAAAAATAATTTTTTTTGTTTTTTGCATCTGACCACTTTACCCCCACCACGCGGCCTGGTACCCGGACGGCGCGGTGCTGTCCGGTCAGTCGGCGTCCGGCTCCCGCGCGGTGATGACACCACCACCGTCGGCTGTTCGCAATTTTGTTCCCAGTTGGGCTTCTGGTTTCTCCAGTGGGTAAGTGGAAATAAAAATTATTTATTTTTTTTAGTTTTAAGAGTGGGGTTGCTAGGGTTCAGGTCAATGGCCTCTGAGGAATGCCTTACGTCACATTTGGTAGGTTTTTCGGTCTGGTCGCTGGAAAAATAAATTTTTCTTTGCACTTTTGTGGTTTCTCGTGGATTTTCACTCCACAGCCGAATACTAGAAACCACAAGAGTGCAAAGAAAAATTTTTTTGTCTTTCCGCGTGACCTTGACCTTAATTACGTCAATGACGTCATTATGGTGACGTCAGCGGTGATGACGTCGTCATGACGTCATTTCTATTACGTCATACCTATGACGTCATAGATATGACGTCATCGATGACGTCACCGATGACGTCATTCGTGACGTCAGTGACCTTGGTGACGTCAGCATTCCTCAGGGGTCATTGACCTGAGCCAGCAGCCCTACTTTGCCACTACTGTATCAAATGTCACTACTGTACTTTGCCCTACTGCCACTGTTGTATCACTGGGTGTAACAATAGTGTACTGAATGCTAAAAACTACGTTGTATCACTGGATGTAACGATAGTGAACTGAATGCTAAAAACTACGTTGTATCACTGAGTGTAACAATAGTGTACTGAATGCTAAAAACTACGTTGTATCACTGAGTGTAACAATAGTGTACTGAATGCTAAAAACTACGTTGTATCACTGAGTGTAACAATAGTGTACTGAATGCTAAAAACTACTTTGTATCACTGAGTGTAACAATAGTGTACTGAATGCTAAAAACTACGTTGTATCACTGAGTGTAACAATAGTGTACTGAATGCTAAAAACTACGTTGTATCACTGAGTGTAACAATAGTGTACTGAATGCTAAAAACTACGTTGTATTACTGGGTGGTTTAATAGTAAGATAGTGCAAAGAGGTTATGTTCAAGAAGAACGTGTTTCCTTTAATAATGAAATCTAAAGTATCAAAGCGTTATTTATAAGCCAACATTAAGTCTTTGTTTGAGTTCGATATTTTGAAACCAATTTCACAACAATGAATTAGTACATCATGTTTGCGAATAGGTTTCAGTAAAATTTTCCTTTTAATTTTTTATTAGAAAGGATGAAAATTTATATATTTTTTACGTGACAATCATATACCTAGAGAATCGGAAACAAATAACTTATGAAATCATGCCGTATTCTAAATTTATTTAATTTTCTTAAAATTGTAAGGTCATATTAAAAGGTGAGTAACACACAAACTAATCGGATTGAGGTTAAAAATTTCTTCAGGAGTGTATTTTTAAGTTGGTAGCCCACAGAAAGTGTAACATCAAAAAACTTTAAAATCTGTAATAAATGATAAAATAGTGCATTTTATTATGTTAATCAAGACAGAATCATCTTTTCTGTATATTAGTAAAGATTGTTTACTTTTGTAAGCAATCTACCTCACTATACTTAAACGATAAGCAAAAGAAACGCTACAACCAAGACGGCCTAAGCGGAGCTCAAAGTCTTACACTGGTTCTAAAGTATGTAGGCCTATATATCAGTGCTGTATTAAACCAAGTAAGTATGGTATTTTATAAAGTTAAGACTAAAAGCAACTAGAGAAATGTTTATCTATATAGTTAAACAACGGCGATACTTTTCTTTGCTTTAAGTGACAATTAGTGAAGTTTAAATACCACAGTTATGCATTCTTCGACAGACACCCAATAAAAGTTACACAATTTGATTGCTTCTGATCTCAGTTATTCCCCGAGATGTTCGCAGTTCCATTTTCACACAGTGAAATTTGCTTCACTAAAGAGTTGGCGATTGGGGTTTATGACGTCATTAAAAGTTACCACTTTCGCGATGCAACAACCCCATTAAAACTTTCCTGATCTAGCGGCAATTAGCTGCACGTTCTAAAATTACACGACATTTCCCTGGTTAAAACTAAAACACATAAACGGAATGGTGAATTTAAAGTTATTTGTCAGCAGAATCCCTCTTGCAGGTTTTAAAAGATTTCCAGCGTAATATTAATATTTCTGACACTCTAAGATAATGATCCCTAACAATGTTGTGTTCTTTAAAATAAGTAATTACTTAAAAAAACGGTACTGTTAAAATATGCTAAGCTAAAGTGATCAAAACACAAATCTGCGATCATGTTTTTACATTTTAAAAATACAACTTATTGCTCTAAGTTACATTTAGTATAAAATCCGAAAAGGATAATAGAATACCTAATCAGACACAATCAAGCAAAAATGTATCAGTTTGGATGGTTCACTATCCAAACTGGTATGTTAGACTTGATTGAGAGTGTTAGAATTAGATAATCTATTATCCAAACAGGTATATTATGACTTAATTGGGTCTGATTCGGTATTTTATTTTCCTTTGGGGCTCTTCTAGTAAAAGTAAACATATAGCCTATAACTTTTGCCCTCCAAAAAATATCGAGAAGGTGTATTTTTCAATTTAAGCCAAAAGAACACTTAAATTCATACATGGACCACTTCAAATAACAATACCCAGTATTTATATATTTGAATTTTTTTCGGCACAAGAAATAGAAATACAAATATCACAAAGTCTGTGTCCCACAATTTAATGCTCTTCAACAATAGGCCAGACTACAATCTGGGTTCAAGCCATTCAATGAACTTCCTCCTCACATAGCTCAGATTAGCAATTTAAAAATACTTTTAAACAGGCGCCCAAAAGTACCTCATTGACGAATGTTTAACCCCCCTTCACCCCCTCCCACCTCCCGAATTGCCACGGCCATGATGAATCTTGACGAGCCTATGGTACATGTATGGTCATTACTGTATGGGATATGTATGTATATGTTTCACAATTTTGGTGTTACGACCCAAAGACGTTTCTGCCATAAAGTTTAAATGCACTACAAGAGTTATTCCTCTTACTTTTAAAGTTACGGCATTAATCCTATTCAGCGATTTTATTACATTTTCCCTCAGAAGTTATCACTTAGATTATGTTTGCTACAAAGTCTGTAAGCTTTTATTTAGGATATTCATTTTAGAACGCAGCAAATTACAATTTACATAATTTCAAAGATTCTATTTCGTAGTGTTTGTTTATATAAAGCATCGCGTACCGCATAGTGAACAGTCAACTCTGGCTCCACGTAACGAATCCAATGATGATCTAATAGGGAAAAGTAAACTCAAAATATTAATCGGTCAATTAAATTACTGGTATAAAAGCATTACGAGAACTCTGAACACTTGTTTAGTGAACCGCAAGCTATTCAGGGGTCTAAAATATCACGATGAACATGAACAAGCAATGAACCGTGTCCGTAGGTTGATTATTTTGAACATTAACACTTCTCTTATTGGTTAATTGACGGCAAAAAGCGTGTTGGTGGTTAAATATTTTTTAAATCACATGCTTAAAAAGTTTTAAGTTTTTAAAAACAAATTTGTGTGGACTAAAATGTATTACGCTATAGGTTTTGCATGAAATTAATATAGAATATTTCGTTACAAGGGCCGAAAATGGAGTTTTGCCAACGTAGGCAAAACGTTATTTGCCGAGTTACGAACGATATTTTTCATAATTTTTCTAAACAAGTTCTGTTTGTGCGGGCAAAATTTGTCCCCTCCTAGGATTTTCGATTTTTTGGTTAAATTTAGGGATTTTGGCCACTAGAAATTGGCCACCGATTGGAACTGGTCCCATGGCTTGGTACACATGATTACATTTATGAATATTAGTTCTGTACAAAACAGCTGTTTTAATTTAAAGTTTTAAAAGAAGACTGGTAATAAAAAATCTTAGAGTATTATAGACTTGCGTTGAGTGAGCGCAGTAAACTAGCTAAACCTCTCGGCGAGTGAGCGTAGCGAACGAGCTCACCTGAAACGCAAAAGATTTCTCAGGTTGGCATTGCAAAGCATGCCGTGTTAGCTAGTATTTAATAGTTTGGATTCTATGTAATTATTATGGTGAAGAAACTAATATATTTTTAGTTTTAATTAATATTTAAAATAAAATGTTGAATGTACAGGACATTTTTTATCAATATTCTAACTCTTTCCAACAGGCAGCTCAACATAATAAACGTTTACTTTAGACTGACTATTTCATTTTAAATAAAAAATTTTAATTGCTAAAATATCCTTGAAATTTTATGTTTAAATATGTTTTTTTTATATTTTTAGGCTTAAAAAAAACAAAAAAAAAAACATTGATTACATTATATTAAAATCATAGCAAGAGTCAACACTTTTCAAACCTATAAACCTATTACGAATTTATCGTTCATGGTATTTTCAGCAAACTAACCAACAAAGAACAGATTGGAATTAAAATCCAGAACAAGCCTCGGAACAGAGAGTGCAGTACGGAGAACGTGAGCGGGGGGCGCCATGCGCTGCCAACATATTTTATTCAGATGTAATGTTTACCCCATGTTAATTTGACAACTCCGCCCTTGGGCCAACATTACCACTGCCACAAAGTGTGGGTCACCCTGGGCAAACATTACCACTGCCACAAAGTGTGCGTCACCCTGGGCCAACATTACCACTGCCACAAGTGTGCGTCACCCTCGGCCAACATTACCACTGCCACAAGTGTGCGTCACCCTGGGCCAACATTACCACTGCCACAAGTGTGCGTCACCCTGGGCCAACATTACCACTGCCACTAGTGTGCATCACTCTGGGCCAACATTACCACTGCCACAAGTGTGCATCACTCTGGGCAAAAATTAACCCATTGGCTTCCTTGACATTAGACACCTGACAAGCCCCTTAATTTCCATAGAAACAAGACAAAAATAAATACTTTTATTAAAACTATCACTGTAGCAACAATCGTTGCTCAATTTTCATGATTTTTTCACTAATTTTTTTAGAAATTATTAATCTTTAAGAAAATATTACTTTTGTCATAGTTTATACATGGTAAGTACTTTATATATATTACTATGTACACATAGTTCTATATAAAAAAAGATAATTTTTGAAAGCGTATTGCATGTAGAGAACTAAAAAAAAATATTTCAGCCCAAAAACGATTATATATTAGTTGATTATTTATTTTTTTGCGTGAAAATAAAAAATTATTCCAATATATGTACATTTGACTTGGATATCAAAATTTTTCCAAAATCATTTTTTTTTTTTGCGTTTTACCTATATTTGTAGACGGAGCATTCCTAGGTAGAAAATTCCTCAAAATTACACAGTAAAACAATTATACCTCCAAATTAAATTCTTATTGGAATAAAAATATGTAAAGAATGTTTTATTGGTTCACTTAAGTTTGCATACAAAGAAAAATTGCGCCAAAGTAAAAGAAAACTCCCACTATATAATTCATAATTCGTCGTCGCAGTTTTCATTATCATCTAAATCAACCTCAGAATCACTTTCAAACAATAGTAGTGAGATACGATCCTGAAAATTACTCATTTAGTCGAAATATCAACACACAAATACATCGATCACAAGTTTTAGGTTACGGCAAAACACTGATGTAAACAACAACGTAATGGCGCGCTGTGTTAAACATCGCCAGCTGATCAGCTGATTTTATATGCAGTATTGTATTATGTCAACACGTAAATAAAAGATTACAACTAGTTGATACACTATATATTATGTTTAATAAAGTGTGTAAACACTTCTAGTCTTAACAAATCACGATAATAATGGAGCACCTATATTTTATTTACATCATTACGCAATCACGAATATACTCCGGGCCACTCACGGCCGCCCCGAGTATACTCGGGCTTGTTAGCCAATGGGTTAACACTGCCACAAGTGTGCATCACCCTGGGCCAACATTACCACTGCCACAAGTGTGCGTCATCCTCGGCCAACATTACCATTGACACAAGTGTTCATCACCCTCGGCCAACATCACCACTGCCACAAGTGTGCGTAACCCTGGGCCAACATTAACACTGCCACTAGTGTTCGTCACCCTGGGCCAACATTACCACTGCCACAAGTGTGCGTCACCCTGGGCCAACATTACCACTGCCACAAGTGTGCGTCACCCTGGGCCAACATTACCACTGCCACAAGTGTGCGTCACCCTCGGCCAACATTACCACTGCCACAAGTGTGCGTCACCCTGGGCCAACATTACCATTGACACAAGTGTTCATCACCCTCGGCCAACATTACCACTGCCACAAGTGTGCGTAACCCTGGGCCAACATTAACACTGCCACTAATGTTCGTCACCCTGGGCCAACATTACCACTGCCACAAGTGTGCGTCACCCTGGGCCAACATTACCACTGCCACAAGTGTGTGTCACCCTGGGCCAACATTACCACTGCCACAAAGTGTGCGTCACCCAGGGCCAACATTACCACTGCCACAGTGTGCGTCACCCTGGGCCAACATTACCACTGCCACAAGTGTGCGTCAAACTGGGCCAACATTACTACTGCCACAAGTGTGCGTCACCCTGGGCCAACATTACCACTGCCACAAAGTGTGCGTCACCCGGGGCCAACATTACCACTGCCACAAGTGTGCGTCACCCTGGGCCAACATTACCACTGCCACAAGTGTGCGTCACCCTGGGCCAACATTACCACTGCCACAAGTGTGCGTCACCCTGGGCCAACATTACCACTGCCACAAAGTGTGCATCACCCTGGGCCAACATTACCATTGACACAAGTGTTCATCACCCTCGGCCAACATTACCACTGCCACAAGTGTGCGTAACCCTGGGCCAACATTAACACTGCCACTAGTGTTCGTCACCCTGGGCCAACATTACCACTGGCACAAGTGTGCGTCACCCTGGGCCAACATTACCACTGCCACAAAGTGTGCGTCACCCTGGGCCAACATTACCACTGCCACAAAGTGTGCGTCAACCTGGGCCAACATTACCACTGCCACAAGTGTGCGTCACCCTGGGCCAACATTACCACTGCCACAAAGTGTGCGTCACCTTGGGCCAACATTACCACTTCCACAAGTGTGCGTCACCCTGGGCCAACATAACCACTGCCACAAGAGTGCGTCACCCTGGGCCAACATTACCACTGCCACAAAGCGTGCGTCACCCTGGGCCAACATTACCACTGCCACAAGTGTGCGTCACCCTGGGCCAACAATACCACTGCCACAAAGTGTGCGTCACCCTGGGCCAACATTACCACTGCCACAAAGCGTGCGTCACCCTGGGCCAACATTACCACTGCCACAAGTGTGCGTCACCCTGGGCCAACAATACCACTGCCACAAAGTGTGCGTCACCCTGGGCCAACATTACCACTGCCACAAAGTGTACGTCACCCTGGGCCAACATTACCACTGCCACAAGTGTGCGTCACCCTGGGCCAACATTACCACTGCCACTAGTGTGCATCACCCTGGGCCAACATTACCACTGCCACAAGTGTGCATCACCCTGGGCCAACATTACCACTGCCACAAGTGTGCGTCACCCTCGGCCAACATTACCACTGCCACAAGTGTGCGTCACCCTCGGCCAACATTACCACTGCCTCAAGTGTGCTTCACCCTGGGCCAACATTACCATTGACACAAGTGTTCATCACCATCGGCCAACATTACCACTGCCATAAGTGTGCGTCACCCTGGGCCAACATTACCACTGCCACAAGTGTGCGTCACCCTGGGCCAACATTACCACTGCCACAAGTGTGCGTCACCCTCGGCCAACATTACCACTGCCACAAGTGTGCGTCACCCTGGGCCAACATTACCACTGCCACAAGTGTGCGTCATCCTCGGCCAACATTACCACTGCCACAAAGTGTGCGTCACCCTGGGCCAACATTACCACTGCCACAAGTGTGCGTCACCCTGGGCCTACATTACCACTGCCACAAGTGTGCGTCACCCTGGGCCTACATTACCACTGCCACAAAGTGTGCGTCACCCTGGGCCAACATTACCACTGCCACAAAGTGTGCGTCACCCTGGGCCAACATTACCACTGCCACAAGTGTGCGTCACCCTGGGCCAACATTACCACTGCCACAAGTGTGCGTCACCCTGGGCCTACATTACCACTGCCACAAAGTGTGAGTCACCCTGGGCCTACATTACCACTGCCACAAAGTGTGCGTCACCCTGGGCCAACATTACCACTGCCACAATGTGCGTCATCCTCGGCCAACACTACCACTGCCACAAGTGTGCGTCACCCTGGGCCAACATTACCACTGCCACAAGTGTGCGTCACCCTCGGTCAACGTAGAGAAACGCTATTAGAGTTCACCAAGGGTCCAGATTACTTGCAAGATCATACAACAACACCACTAAAACCACAGTTTTATTACCAAGAGTAAATTAATTATAATCCTAGGAATTAATACGCGCTTGATACTCTAGGTTCTAGGATGATACTGTATCGATATTCATGATTTTTGTATTCCTATGTCAAATATGAAGGAAAAATCCGTAGTATTGAAGGACTAGGTTTACGTCCTTATTTATTTGAAAGGTCGGGAACAGCAATCTTTAAGGAAGACTAAAATTCTGTTGAGATTTTACTTTTTGCAATAAGCTGTGATAAGTCTGGTATTGTTTTCATAAAATCTTCGTCGGCATACCGTATTTTTACATCTAGTTGATTGTGTTGATATAATTTGGTAACAGTTTTAAAGGATGATATTGATGGATGAACGAAAAATAATACCAATAATAGGAGACGGAAATTAATAAAATCTCAAGATACATTCCATCCGCCATAAATTTTATATAAATTATGAGCATGGATTTGATTTTATACATTAACATGGATTTTTATTAGTTGCTGAAGCATGATGGCGATGTTAGGTAAGTATTTTACAATTTTTTATCTAAACTACTAACGTAGCTATTAGCACAGCCAATTACCTAGAATAATAATAATCAGTTCTAGTCATGGTTTAATATGCTGAAAGAGTCTGTGAGTTTACAAAACGTGATTTAGTTCAAAGTAACCCATTAGTGACGATGGTATTTTTTTCTCTCGACATTTTGTATAGATGTTTTTATAAGGCCTACTATAAGTGCAACTGATTCTGTGCGTTAGTGTATGCTTTAAAATCACTTTTGATTGTCACACAGTTTTTCCATTTGTTTTTTATTTATCATGGTTTTACATGTAAACTTTTAGCTCAAACTTTCATTGCTATCCCTCTCTATATGGTGGGTTTTATCATCTGTTATATAATATCTCTTAATTCTTCTTCAAGGAAATACGGAGTGAGATAAGCAATATTCAAAACGTTAAAATAATGTTAAATATGATAAATTATTCATAAAAATAGAATAAAAAAATTTAAGGCCAGAGGTAAAAATCTTGGCTACAACTATTATGTTAAGAATCTCAAAAAATAAAGTAAGATCAAGAAACCTTGAGGGAAAAGTAACTTTACAATAACTTTGAACAATGAAGGTCTTATGATCGACTTTAGAAGTTTTCCCGAATTAATTAAACATTTGCTAACTCTAAAGGTCACTCATCACGAAAAGAAAAAGTAATTATAAACCTATCCAGATCCAAGGCTAAACCATGATCTTTATTCTTTTAACTTTAATTTTGTTTCCAGAACAACCAATTATGTAACATCGTTCTGCTACTGGGACATTTAATTAGAATATAATTATTTAGATTAAAATAGAACAAGGCATATTCAAAGAGAAATTTTTGAAACAATCTTTCGTTTATCGAACTTGTTTTAAACGATGTTTAAATAGAATAATACTAAAGAGATCAGGAAAGTAAGAATTTGCAGAGAGATCGACATGAACAGAATGTTCGGTTGTGGAAGAGAGGCATTCAACTCATGCAATGACACTGGAGGAGCGCAGAAGATGCAGAGTACGCATTAGGTGATAAGGCGGAGGGATGGCAATATCGTACTGATAACAGCTCCTGTATTTGCTGCGTTTTTAGAGTCCTTTAAAGCACAGAATAAATACAGAGTGCGCATTAGATGATAAGGCGGAGGGACGGCAATATTTTAATGATAACGGCTGCAGTATTTGCTGTGTTGTTAGTCCTTCAACACATGTGATGACAATTGGGGAGCGCAGAAAATGCAGAGTGGGCATTAGATGATAAGGCGGAGGGACGGCAATATTTTAATGATAACAGCTCCTGTATTTGCTGTGTTGTTAGAGTCCTTTAAAGCACAGAATAAATACAGAGTGCGCATTAGATGATAAGGCGGAGGGATGGCAATATTTTTATGATAACGGCTGCAGTATTTGCTGTGTTGTTAGTCCTTCAAAACATGTGATGCAATGAAGGAGCGCAGAAGATGCAGAAAGGGCATTAGATGATAAGCCGGAGTGATGGCAATATTTTACTGATAACGGCTCCAGTATTTGCTCTCTCCCGGTTATGGTACGCTTTACACTCACTCTACTGTTGGCTTTCCAAATGTACTTGAATAAATATTGCTTTTACCTGGCTATAGAACCAATAACAGTTGCTTTTATCTGGCATTGCTGATACGCCGTGATTAATAGGTGAAATTGCATACGCGGTGAAAGTAAGAAAGCAATAATATTTGAAGATTTTCTTACTTGGAGTTAAAAAATACGGTATTTAATGATTAGTTATTTCCCAAATAAGTGTGCGGAGTGCCTTTTATAGTAATCATTTTAATTTTAATATTAAAATACACATTAAAGTTATTCTTAACATGTTTTCAACATTCTCCAATGACATTACAATAGCCCGAGTAAATAAGTTTATTTTTCGAGTTTAGAGAATCGTCGACGGATTTTCATTACACTAAATTAGGAAATGTAATACATATGCTATGTATAAAGTACTTCAAATTTTTTATGAATATTTTTCAAAACACTTAAATTTTGTTTTATTTGCTTATAGTCCAAGGGCCGCATGCGGGCCGCAGTGAGGATCCCTGTATTAGGGGTACACATTAAATTGTTAAGTTTAAAATTATGTGTAGAATCAAAAAATTTCATAGAAAAGGGTGGTTTGTATTTAAAATTAATGACTTCCTGTCTGGATACCTTACTTCTGGTACACCCTGTACATTAAAATTATCATCAATCGATAGCGCGCACAGAGAAATGTCTCTCGATTAGAATATTAAAAACAATTAACATTATTGAAAAGAAAAGATTGATTTATGCTAATTTATATAGCATAGAATTAAAAATTAAAAAAAACTTTATTTTTTATTAGAAATAAATAAAGTCCGACTAGTGGGTAGGTATTCACCTACCCACTAATTACAGTTGGGGATTCAAACTGAACCGAGCTTAGGGAATAGGTTATGACATTGTCCCTATTCGGATAATGGTAGTGAAACATTATAACAGCAGTGCTAATTAATATGGACAAGCGTCGAATTTATCTCATATATATATATATATATATATATATATATATATATATATATATATATATATATATATATATATATATATATATATATATATATATATAGACAGCACTGAAAACAATAATTTGAATATTGAAAATTTTAGTATGACTAAAATAATGTAAAAGTTAGTATTCTAATTTTAGTTTTAGAATATCAGGCATAGGTCCTGGGTGCTATTCAAAAATTAAAATCCAAAAAGTCTTCTGGTCCCGATAACATTCCTTGTTATGTTGTTAAAGGTTGTAATGAGGTTTTGGCCAAACCACTTTGTTATTTGTTTATCTATCGCTACATACTTGTGTCTTTCCTCAAAAATGGAAAGAGGCTAAAGTGGTTCCAATTTTTAAATCCGGCAAAGTTGAGCAGGTTGAAAATTATCGTCCCATTTCTTTGTTAAACTGTTTTGCCAAAGTTTTCGAATCCCTTCTTTACAAATACATATATTCTAATGTCAAGTCTAAAATATCTCAGCAACAACATGGTTTTCTTCCTAATAGATCAACTATTACTAATCTAATGGAATTTTCTTTTGACATTTCATTCGAATTGGACAAAGTTCAAAACCAAAAGATCAAAGGCCTTTGATAAAGTTAACCACTCTATTCTATTAAAAAAGTTACTGTTGTTTGAATTGTCTCAGGAATTTGTCTGCTTTATTGCATCCTATTTGAAAAATCGCTCCCAATTTGTAACAATAAATAACATAAATTCAAATTCATACTTGAGCCCAACTGGAGTTCCTCAAGGTTCGAATCTTGGACCTTTACTTTTCCTTATTTTTATTAATGATTTGCCTGAATTAATAACAAATTCAAAGTGTCTTTTGTATGCAGATGATCTAAAGTTGTACAGGATAATTAATGATGAAAATGATATATCTTTACTACAGTCTTCACTCAATTGTCTTGTCTTATGGTGTTCAAATAATAGATTACTTCTTAATGTAAATAAATGTTTTGTCGTCTCATATTCAAGGAAAAAAGAATTACTTCCCTTTGGTTATGAAATTAATGGATTGAAGCTTCAAACCTTGACTCATATTAAAGATCTAGTAGTAGTATTTGATTCATCTTTTAAGTTTAACATTCATTTAGACACGATTATTAGTAGCTCTTACCGAATGCTTGGATTTGTAATCCGAAACACAAAGATGTTTTCTTCCATTAATACCATAGTTAAATTATTTTATTCATATGTTAGAAGTCGGTTAGAATACTGTGCAATAATTTGGGATCCACATTCGTTTCGATATTTCTACAATAGAAATTGTTCAAAATAAATTTCTTAGATATCTGTATTTCAAAATGTTTGACATTTATTGCAATAGAGATTTTCCAACAAATACTTTAAGATCCTTATTTTCATTTGATTCACTTTTAACAAGAAGGAGTAAGTCAAATATTTTATTTTTACACAAGGATTTACATGGTTTAGTAGACAGTCCATTTTTACTGAGGCAGATAAAGTTGCATATCCCCCGGAACAATTTGAGACCTTCTTTAGTTTTTTTTTGTACCACGCTGTAACACTGTTCAGTTTTATAATTTTTCTTTATTTAAAACTTTGCGTTTTCTTAACATGTATAGTGCAGAAATAGATATGTTTAATTTCAATCTTAATTTGTTGATAAATCAGTTAAATAGAGTATTTTTATGTTAGGTTTGTTTGTTATATGATTGTTTAGTTATAGGTAGTTGTAAGAAAATAGTTAGCTGTAAGAAAAATAGTGACCACATTGTTTTCACTTTTTTTTTTTGTAAATACATTTTTACTTCCTCCCCCTATACCATAGTATATGGGAGAAAGTATTGTTTTCGTAAAAATTTTCGAATTTGAGTTGTTGGTGGATTTATCCATTTTGGTTCCCCCTGAGTCCAAAAAAGTGGTTTTCGGAGTGATGTCTGTGTGTGTGTGTGTCTGGATGTATACAGAGCTAGAGAATGCCCCAATGGTCCGATTTTGGTGAAATTTGGTACGTAGGTCCAAAACCACTATAATTCCAGGCGTTTTTTTTCATTTTTTGAATTTTTGATTTTTAAGGGTAGTTTACCCCAAAAAAACCTCAAAAAACGGGAAAATCCAAATTTTTCAAAAACGGCTCTAACAATTTTGATTAAACTTTTGTGGTTTATTAAGATTAAAATGCTGAATAAAATGACACCACCCGCATTTCCGAGAAAATGCGCGTTCAAAAGTTATAGAGTAAAAAGTGTTTCAAAAATCAATTTTTTGGATTTTCAAAAATCAATTTTTTGGATTTTCAAAAAAGCTGTTATTTTGAAATAAATTTTACTTATGACCATTAAATCAAGCTCAAAAAACTAAATAATCCAGTACTTTAAATTATTGCTCTATGTCAAGTGGTTGCGGAGAAAATTCAATTTTTCGTTTAGCGGTAAACGCAGTACGTTGTTAAAAGTCAGACGCGCGTAGGGTCAATCTCGTGCTGCTCAGCTGTTAGCTATCTGATTGAGCCATCAAGACATTAATGTTTTGAGGCTTTTAACACCTTTTTTATATTGTTGGGAGAAAGTATGTGTCAGTTAAGGCTGCGGTCTACCCCAGCCAAAACAACAACAATGCCGAATGCCGCCTCGCGGCCGTAGCGCTAGGCGAGTTTGATGGTTGCAGAGGTTTACGGGGATCGTGTTTCAGAATTAACCAATTAATATAGAGATTGGCTGTTAACTTTTTATAAAAGTAGAAAAAAGGATCTAGTAGGCTATCTTTTCAAGTCAGGGGGTCACCTGTAATTGGTGTTCACCCCAATTACAAAAGTGTAACAGAGGGAAATTAGTACCGTTATTCTTCTTTAATATGACACCTTATTTATAGCTCTAGGCTTCATTTGGCAGAAGATAACACGATTCTAAAAAAACCCTTGCATTTGGGTGAGCGCCAGGGGTAGACCGGAGCCCGGGACCACCCCGGTCTACCCCTGGCGCGCACCCAAATGCAAGGGTTTTTTAGAATCGTGTTATCTTCTGCCAAATGAAGCCTAGAGCTATAAATAAGGTGTCATATTAAAGAAGAATAACGGTACTAATTTCCCTCTGTTACACTTTTGTAATTAGTTCATTAAAACCAATAGAAAACTTCAGTTGAAAATCGAGAAAAAACAGATGATTTTAGACAGTTATAGCTGAAATTAGAAATTTTATTTCAAAATTCTAAAAAGATAGCCGACTAGATCCTTTTTTCTACCTTTAGAAAAAGTTAACAACCAACCTCTATCTTAAGAGGTTAGTTTTAAAACACGATCCCCGTAAACCTCTGCATTTACAAAACTAAAAAACAGATGATTTTAGACAGTTATTACTGAAATTAGAAATTTTATATAAAAATTCTAAAAAGATAGCCGACTAGATCCTTTTTTCTACTTTTAGAAAAAGTTAACAGCCAATCTCTATCTTAATTGGTTAATTTTAAAACACGATCCCCGTAAACCTCTGCAGCATCAAACTCGCCTAGCGCTACGGCCGCGAGGCGGCATTCGGCATTGTTGTTGTTTTGGCTGGGGTAGACCGCAGCCTTAACTGATACCGTTTATTTCTGTTTACTTTAAGCTCGTACATTAAATTTGCTATGTTATTTATGCCAATTAATATATATTTTTGCATTTATGTTATACATTGTACTTATATTTAATTCATTCTTAAAATAATTATGTTTTTTCTTAATAGCTGTTTTGGGATTTCCTGTAGCTATTGTATAAAATTTTCTGAATAAATAAATAAATAGTATTTAAAATAGTACAACATAAAATATATATTTTTAAAAGTTATTGCAACAAACGTGTTTGATCTACTATTTATTGTTATTATAAGAAAATATAGATTTTTTATTTAAAATGTATATTAGGCTACTTTGGAAGATAAAACGGAATACATGGAGAGTAAAGTTTACTCGACATTTACTTCCATGCAATTCAGTTAGCTAAATTTGGTTTAAATGAAGGCGAACACATTGCACTGTGTATTAAGAGAATACAGACATTATATGAATACAGTACAGTATATGATTTTTACGTTGGTAAAAGTAAAATAGTTATAAAAAGGAAATAAACAAATGGATTTTTGTAATATTATTATATAAGATGAAATTTGTAATGTATCTTACCAAGGAACACGTTATTATGTTTATTGTATAAATTATTTATAACGACATTACTTGGTTTTGGTATGTCTACGTCGGTAGCTCCGACAAGTTTTCAACGTTGTTGTAATGTTTTAAGGTGTTTAATTAATTGTTAAGTAAATACAGTACCAGAGGGACCTATCAAACATGCAATCTAATTAGGCTTTTGTAGCAAATATTTGTTCAATTTCTTAAAGGATAATATATTGGGCTATTCTAAAATAGACAATTTTTTTCCTAGGGCCGTTTCACCAAGTCAGATTACACCTAAGTTGACCATAGTTTTAATATTGAATGAAACAATGTTTGTGTTTGGGAAAGCGACCCTTAATTGACTAATAATAATTGTTGTAATAATTGAAGAATATTATTATGAAAGTTTAAAAGTAGTTAGTATGATAATAGTGATATTTTTTATAAAATAATTTTGCTGTTTTAGCGGTCTGGCAAACAATGAGGAGTTATACTCCTATATGTAAAATTGACAAAATATACAAATCTACAATTATGACAAATTTCTAAGAGAGAAAAAAAAAGATCCGTTCGCTAAACAGAGGCGGTTTGGGGGTTGTAAACTGAGAAGTGCGGGTTGTGTAAATTAGCCCTTAAAAGGGATCAAGCTGCCAGTAGGGTACCTTGGCCGAAGACTGTCAGGAGGAGCAGGAGGAGCCGACCCCCCCCCCCGAGGAGCTCCCGGCGAGCCCCCCCCCCCCCCCGAGGAGCTCCCGGCGAGCCCCCCCCCCCCCCGAGGACCACCTGCGGTGTTGTTGAAACCCGACCCTCGGCCAGGTGCGACATTCCACACCTAGGGGAGCCGGCACAATAGACCGTCCACACCCCTGCGTGGTCTACAAGATGAAAACTAAATAACACGATCACTGTGTTATATAGTTAACATCTTGACTTAGATTAGTTTTTGTTTGTTTGTTTTTTTTTTTTTTCTATTTACATTTATTCATTTCTATCTTTTTTTTCTTTTTATTTATTTTTATTTATTAATTTTTTTTTTGTCTATTTACAATTATTTATGTACAATTACGACTAAAACTACAGCTAATCTAAACTAAGGGAGGAAGAGGAAAAAAATTTATTAATTAGTTCGTTTTCCTCGCGGCGATGGCGGCCTCCATAGCAGTGAGCTGAGCCGTCAGACTATAATAGTCGGCCCACTGCTCCGGCGATTGCGGCTGGGCGCAGTAGGTCGCGTCGAATAGTTCTTCCATCCGACGCTGGGTTTCTTCCAGCTCGTGGAGGGTCCCATTCTTTAACGCAGCCTCCGCCGTCGCCTCCGCCATGGCTACCATGGCCGCCGCCTCTGCCGCCGCCGCCTCCGCTGCCGCCTCCGCTGCTGCCACCGCATCCGCTGCCTCCGCCTCCTCTGCAGCTGCGATGAGGAGGGCGTCCTCCTCTATAACGGCGCGCTCAACCTCCTCGGCCACGGCGACGAGCGCGTCATCATAAGACACTTCCAACAAGGACGACATGATGGCTGTGAATGAGAGTGGATCGACGGCGGGTGGAAGGGAGCGAGGAGTGGGGACAACACCTGGCGCCCGCCTTTGTTCACACCAAAACGGGTTTGGCACCGACCCCCCCCCCCCGAGGAGCTCCCGGCGAGCCCCCCCCCCCCCCCCCGACGACTACCTGCGGTGTTGCAACCCGACCCTCAGCCAGGTGCGACATTCCACAGATAGGGGAGCCGAAGACAATAAACCTCACCCCTGCGTGGGAACGACCGCTCACCATCTGTCGGGTTACACAATAGCGCGTCTACTATTTCCCATCACTGGCATCGCGTCCCTTCCATAGCCGCCATCTTTACGCCAGTTCACTGCCGCTCCTCACACAGTTCGGTCGTCTCAGCGCATCGCTCCCGACTACCAGTGCCAGTGTCCGTGATTGTGCCTGTGTTAGTGATTGGATATATTTCTATTCAATTGTAAGTATTACTCATTATTTACAATAACTAGTTATAAATAAATTTTAGTTTTTCCTTTTATTTTGTTTTTAGTTGTTTCATCTTAGCCAAGAAAGTGAAATTATCATAGTTTTTATTACTCACTTCACATTAACGTAACACATATTGAGACTAAATATTTTAACATTTGCCCTCCTGTACCAAAGAAAAATAATTATTCTATTATTTAATTTCCGTAAAAATAATTCAACTAGTAAAGCAGTTTTGGAAATTCTACAACATTACACATATTTAAACTAAATATTTAAATTTAATTTAAGTTTTTACATTTTGGCATTGCATATCATTTTTTTTTTTTTTTTTTTTTTTTTTTTTTTTTTAACCAGACGAACCAGCTCGATGTATTACTCACTTCACATTAACGTAACACATATTGAGACTAAATATTTTAATTCTTTTAGCATTTGCCCTAATGTACCAAAGAAAAATAATTATTCTAATATTAAATTTCCGTAAAAATATTTCAACTAGTAATGCTATTTTGGAGATTCTACAACACTTCACATATTTAAACTAATTATTTTAATTTTATAAAAGTTTTGAATTCTTTTCACTTTTGCTCTTGCATAACATTTTAATATCTAATTCCTGTAACAATAATTTGAACCAGTGATGCGGTTATGGTTATTTTTTTTTTTTTTTTATTTTACCTATAACCCATATTCACTTAGTGTTCTTGCATACTGAACGTAAATTCTCTTTTAATATTGAGTTTCTGTAACGATAGATGCAACAGTATTGTGGTTTGGATTTTTTTTTTTTTTTTTTATTGCCCAAAACCTATTCTAATACTACTCGCATACCGAATGCTGAGATTCTGTAACAATAGCTAAACCAGTGATACAATTAGGATTCTTCATATGACATAAAGCCTATATTTCACTAGTAGTGTGTTCATGGAAGCAATAGTAGTGTAGAGTTGTGAATAAATTTCAGACCATCCAAGTCACTGACCTCAAAATTATTTAAAATGTTTCAAAAATTATTTCTTGCGTTAATACGCACTGTTTGGTTTATAGATCACGATGAATAATATCGAGAAGCGATTCTCCTGCGCAACGTGCGGCAAAGCCTTCTCGGAGAAGCGGAATGTCTCCCGCCACATGCGTTCGGCTCACAGAGGGGCCGAATTTCCATGCATGGAGTGCGGCATGTCCTTCACGAGGATGGACAATCTGCGCCGTCACGTTGCTGCTATGCATCGTCCTCAACCACCGATAAACCCAGCATTTAGACCAGGTTAGTATCTTTATATTCACTAAACAGCCAGATGTCTAGACACTTCAAAATCATACTTTCATTTATTCTATACATAATGATGGGAAAAAAGTAAATAAATAAAATTAAACAGCCTTGTATACACATCATTCTTTTACAAAATTAGTTAAACCTCCTGTTGTCATGTTTATGACAGGGAACCATGCTAATTAAAAAAAAAAAAAAAAAAAAAAAATATATATACCCCATGTCGAAATGCTTTCTATCATCACTTCACTCATACTTATAATTTAAAGATTCTAATCACGTCTGTGGTTTTGTTCTAGACTTCGTGCCTACCCCAGCCCCTGTGGAACCGCGACCCGGTCCCTCTTCCGCTCCAGACGTCGAGCCCAGGCCCGGCCCTTCCAGTGCTCCTGACGTCGAGCCTAGGCCTGGCCCCTCTACTGCTCCTGACGTCGAGCCGAGACCGGGTCCGTCCATTATCCCGGAAACATCACGAGCCCCAGAGCCCACTGGAGTTCCCACAACAGGTATGTACTAGTCTTTACTTAAAAGAAAAAAAAAAACCTTTATTTATTATTTATTTTTATTTTCAATCATGTCTCGAATATCATCCACTCTAGATGAACCTCCTATCTAAATAGTTCTGCTACAAAAGTTTTTCAAGGAATCCTTTAAGTTTTTTTATTTAAATGAAAATATTCAGAAACTTATTCAATGATCTTTAATGTAAATTTATTTTTATGTCAGCTCAGGAACTATTTTCTTAACCATCATCATTCGCAACAATTCAGATCATGTGTATGAGAACTATCACTTAAAATGGAAACATTAAGGAAATTTATTTAGTTTTTATGTCACTTTTGGAAACTGTTTTCAGCTTCATCATTATTATACATAAGCCTACAACACGTTGTGTGCTGTTTCAGGCCTCACGTGTGACGGGTGTGGAAGAGCCTTCACAAGGAAGGACAACATGCTGAAGCATGCCCGTTTCCACTGCAGAGGCCGCCGTATGGAACCCCAGACTGGTGGGGCCCCTCCGCCATCGCCTGCCCCCTCGTCATCATCATCAGGAGGAGCACCGAGTGAAGACGACGAGGCGCCTGTGATCCCCGGCGACCTGGCTCCTGTGGGGTTCATCGAGATCGAGACGGCATTCCGCGGGCGACTCAAGACGTATCGCCTAGCCGAGCCCGCGGACCAGTCAGTCACCCTGCAGGAGTTCCTACTGTCGCTCAGGACGCAGGTAATCACACTCATGCGACGTATTTTAAATCACACTCATGCCATCAAAGTCAATTTGTGGGTCGAATGCGAATTTGTCAATATTCACGGTGAGACGTGTAGGCGAGCCTTCAAAACCAAAAATGTCTCCATCTTACATTCTTCAGATGTTGATGAAATATGTCAAGATTTCATCAACAAAATTCTACTGGAGAAGGAGACATGTGAAATGAAGGGCTCGGGATGGAGCTTTGTGAGGGTCTTGGACATGGAGGTCCGAGTAAATGTCTACAGCCCTCTCAGAGGCAGCTCATTCATCCCCCTTCCTCACGATATCGCCGTGAGACACTCTGTGATTAATGTGCTTAACGATGCGGATGAGCGGTGCTTCGAATACTCTATCCTTTCGAAGTATATTGATGAAGCTCGACGTGATCGGCTCACCTCTAATCACTTCACCGCAGAGGTCAGAGCCCGAGCTAATTTAAATTTCGATGGATTACAATTCCCATTGAAAATCACCGATATCCGCAAGTTTGAGCGCAACAATCCAGGGGTAAGCGTTAACGTGTATGGTCTGGACAAGAAGAAGCAGAAACACTTCAATCCTAATAAAGAAGAACATTTCGTCTTTCCGCTTCGCGTCGTGGATCAAGAGCTGCCGAACCACTTCGATCTCTTGTTCCTAACAGATGAGCGTACCACTCACTATGCGTACATCGCTAATTTTGAGAGGCTAGTCACTTGTCAACTGACACGTCGTGGACATCGCTTGTTTATCTGCAAGAGATGCTTTGCGTATTTTGACAACCGGCCAAACAAGTTAGGACTAAATGGGGCTGAACGATTGAATGAACACCGACGATACTGCTCCAAAAATGCACCATTACGCACCGATGTATCAGAAGAGGAGCATATCATGTTCAATCGCCCCGAGCGTACCAAGAGAAGTCGGTTTACCATCTATGCCGACTTCGAAAGTATGCTAGTTCCCTTTGAGGCAGAAATGCCTCCTCATCCCGCACCAACTGTCCAGCCACCAGCGTGGGATCCTGCTACCAACAGAATAACTGGACAACAGCGAGTGGGTGGGACGCCCAATAATGTTAGGAAAGTCCATAGACCTTACGCGTACGCTTATTACATTCGCGACGACCTACGATCAGCCGACGATGGAGACTGCGAAGGCGATGAGCAGCAGGAAAATAATACATTCTCCAAGTTGCGGATGTACAGAGGCGAGGATGCTGCGCGTCACTTCATCAACGCTGTACGGGATGACGTACAGAAGATTGGGGATATCCTGTACGGCCAGCGCATGCCCGGAGATCCGCCGCAGTTGACAGAACAGCAGGAATTGCAGTTTCGACGAGCTACTGTCTGTCATATCTGCCAGCGGGAATTCGGCCCTAACGACGGTGACAACATCAAGGTTAGGGATCATCAACACTCGCCTCCGTACAACTACAGAGGAGCCGCTCATCGCACATGCAACCTCCGCTTCCGAGAACAGGAGACCGTCAACATGTACTTCCACAATTTATCCAACTACGACGCACATTTCATCGTACGTGAGCTCGGCGTGGATAAAGGAGATGTAGATGTACTCGCCAACACCGAGGAGAAATATATTACCTTCTCCAAGCGGTTCAAATATCCGGGCGCGGGTCGGCGGAACAGCATCAAGCTCCAGTTTGTGGACTCATACCGACTAATGTCGAAGGCTTTGGGCACACTGGCATCGATTCTGCCGGCCAATAAGATGACCATCACGCGCGCCCGATACCAAGACCAAGAAGAGTTTGACCTGCTTAGGAGAAAGGGAATCTTTCCCTATGAGTACATTACATCGATGGAAGTACTTGATGAAGATCGACTGCCACCTAAGGAAGTTTTCGGCGAGAATGTCTCCGACGAGGACTATGCACACGCCCAACGCGTATGGAACAAGTTCAACTGTGAGTCCCTCGGACAGTACGCGGAAATCTATCTCCAGACTGACGTTCTGCTACTGGCCGATGTGTTTGAGGGATTCCGAGAAATGTGCATGACACACTACAACCTGGATCCTGCACATTATCTCACACTACCTTCGTACGCTTGGGACGTGATGTTACTCAAGACCGGCGTGGTACTCGATACCCTACAAGACGTGGATATGTATTTATTCTTCGAAAAGGGCATTCGAGGCGGACTGACCCAATGCGTCACTAGGCACGTTGTCGCCAACAATAAGTTTACAAGAGCGGAAGATGGCGGCAACCGAAACGGCCAAGGCGCATCGACAAGTGGAGCTGTCGTAGAACACGACGATGATACATATATCATGTATTATGATGCAAACAACCTCTACGGATGGGCCATGTCCGAGCCACTCCCTTACAAGGATTTCGAGTGGTTATCGCAACGGGAGATTGATGACTTAGACGTGATGAACATACCGGCAGACGGAGAGAATGGATATGTATTGGAAGTGGACCTGGAGTATCCAAGGGACCGGGCACTCCACGACAGACACCGCGACCTCCCGTTCTGTCCGGAAGTTCAAAAGTCACCAGCATACCAGTTACCATACTCGTCGGAGGACATTATAAACAGCGGAGCAGGACAGTCGAAAAAACTGATGGCAACTCTCATGGACAAGGAGGAGTACGTAATCCATTATCGATACCTTCAGCAAGCAATTGAGAATGGACTGCGTGTTCGCCGCGTTCACCGGGTGCTACGTTTCAAACAGTCGCCGTGGTTAAAACCGTACGTGACGCTGAATACCCAACTGAGACAGCAGGCCAACAACAAATTTGAAGTGGAGATGTTCAAACTAATGGTCAATGCTGTCTATGGTATGAGTCTCCAGAATGTTAGAAAACATCAAAATTTGAAAATCGCCGCATCCCGCAAGATTTACACCAAGTACGTGGCCAAGGTCAATTTTAACGACCGGATTTGGTATAATGAAAACCTGGCCCTACTGAACATGGCTAAAGTCAGAGTCGTGTTGAACAAGCCTGTCTATGCGGGGATGTGCATTCTGGACCACAGCAAACGGTGGATGTACGGTTTCCACTACGATATGGTAGAACGGTACGGAATCGAGAACATCAAGATGGCCTATATGGATACCGATGGCATCTACTACCACATCCGTACCCGAGACGTCTACCGCGACATGTTGACGCACCTGGACGACTTCGACACCAGCAACTATCCTCAGAACCATATGTGCTATGATGGGCGCAACGCCAGGGTTCTGGGGAAATTCAAGGACGAAGTCGGTGGGAGGATCATCAGGATGTTCGTCGGCTTGATGGCGAAACTATACTGCATGACACCAGGAATCATGACGTGCAATATTGGTAACGGAGATGACGACGATTATGGTGCACCCCCGCCTGTAAAACGGGCAAAAGGTGTTAACCGCGCCGTAGTTGCGAAGGACCTGTCCGTACAAGATTACTTGGACTGCTTGTACAACAAGACCACGAAAAGTACGGACAATCAAAGGTTCCAGAGTAGACACCACATCATCTACACCGTTGTGGTGAGGAAGCGGTCCCTGGCTCCATTCGACGATAAACTTTATGTAATGCCAGAGGACGGGATAAACACGCTTCCGTGGGGGCATTATGCCATTCCCCCCAGGGCGCCACCGTTACCTCCAGCACTGCCAGCGCTGATGGATGTCGATGATGCAGTATAGTCTGAGTGTGTCGCATGAGTGTGGTCGGGTAGGCTCCTTTCGGATAGGAAGTGTTTGTGATGGACTGTGATGGACTGTTATGGACTGTTGGACTGTGATGTTTTTTTTTTTTTTTTTTTTTTTTTTGTGAATCTAATTCAATTGTTGTATATTTTATAGATCTTTATGTTTGTTGACTATTTTATATAGATATTTATTCATTATAGTAAATTATTTCCTTTCTTGCAAATATTGTATAAAGTTCTTTCTTGTAAATATTTTATAGACTAAATGCTTTGAAATAATGATTGTTGACTATTTTATAAATTTTATTTGTTCTTGCAAATTGATATTTAAATATTAAATTCTTTCTTGAAAATATTGTATAAAGTTTTTCCTATTAATTCATTTTTGTAATCATTGTATAGAGTAAATTAAATCTCTTTCAAATAATGTATAAAGTTCTTGCACATTCATTTAAAATATATATTGTACATGTTTAAAATTAGTTATTTTCATAAATAAATCTAGTCATTTGTATATTGACATACTTGTTTTTATTTTTTCCAGTTTCACACTTAGTCTTAGAATCTTTCACTATCAGACTCTTTGATTTTTAATATCAAACTCTTTCACTATTAAAGTAAATATAAATGATGAGTCTGCATAAAAGTAAAAAAAAACTAATAGGCTCTTTTCACTTTGAAAAGTTATGTCAAAGATGTGCAATGGGTAAACTAACAGACTCTTTTGAAAATTTAAATACTGAGTCACTAGACTCTCTCTGGTCTATGAAAGTAAATAACGAGTCTACATAAAGGTTAAAGTAATAGACTTTTACAAATGCACTCTTGACTTTGAAATAGTGAGCCTGATCAAAAATGAAACTTACATGCTAAAAAGGAAATGAAAAGATTAGTGTTTGTTGAGTACTCACTTTTATTACAAGAAAAAAACACTTTACAAATAAAAATATTTACATTAGATTCAAAGAAAAAATATGAAAAAACAAATATTACTACAAGTGTTTATACAATCTGGTGAAAAGTGTACTGATCATCGCATCGTTGTGAGTAGTGGAGGTGTCGTCGAAGAGCTGCACAAAGTCCATCATCCTCATATCATGGTGAGTTCGGTAATACAGGTAAGTCAGGCAGTAGTGGCCGCAGACTGTGCTATCATCATCTTGTAGGCGATACTCGTTGTACAGGTAGCGGCGAGCGTTACGTCTCAGGAATCCTTGGTAGAAGTACAGATGCGGGGGTTGTCCGTAACTGTCGAAGAATTCAATGACATCACTCTTCCGGTCCAGGTAGAATGCAACCCAGTGCGTGCCGTCTTCATTGTGTGGATCGGTATTCACAACGATTGCTGTAGACGGGGAGATGCGATGCGGTAGTCGGTCGGCAGCGTAGACCCCATGATTGTGCACCGGCAGAGTCGATAGATATTTCTCAATCTGATTGGTATTCATTCTACAGTGTCGATGCCAATAGTTGCAGCAGTGGTGCTCGATGTACTGCTCGTAGACGTGTGAAAACAAGAGCAGAAATATGAAGTCTCATCAACAGATTCCAAATTATCATCGTCAATACTGTTAGTCAAAAATAACCAACCGTGTAATGCAATACAATTGGAGAGTGAACATCGGTGGTTCGCTGATCTGTGATGGCGACAACGCAGCGTGGATTTCGATAGTAGATTGTTGATCGTCGCCAGTGAACCGCATCCGATATCGTCCAAGTTGATGATGTTGGTAGCAAAGTGATCAATCACTAAATGTCTAGATATGAAACTCTTCTTTTCCGATCCTTTGACATAGACGGTGTGTCGCTCGGCGATCGTCTTTCGTAGCTTTTGTTCCAAGTCATAGTAGCCGATGTCCCCTTGATCCCACTTTAATCCGTGATAGTGTTTCGATAGCCAATGCGTTTCTCGAAGTTTGTCGACAGTCAGTTCGTCCTTGTTGAACGGCGGTTTGGCGATGTGATGCATCAGTAGTATCCCGCTGTCCACTTCCATAACGCAGACTTCTTTCATTATATAATCACCGATATTGTCTTTGAAACATTGGATATCAATAATGATGGGGGCGGACACGTTCCTGCAGCGTACTCTGCGTAAGCGATCCATCTCGTGCGGGCGCCGGTGAGAGACTAGCCGCCAAAGTCGACCATCACGTTGCGGTGTCGATCGATTTCAATTACGTTGTCAAACTCTGCGTACACCAAACAGTTGACAGTCTCGGTCAGCGCGGTGCCGAATCCCAGTTCCATGCGCACGCTGCCGTTGCGTACGAGATTCCAGTGGCCGGTATCGCTGGCAGACAGGTCGGGTGTCAGATCAAACACTAGCAGGCAGTATCCGTTTTCGAAATCTTCTCTGCTGATCACGTTTCCGGCGTCTGAGAAATGGATCCCCGTGCCGCTGAATATTGTGTTGTACGCCATAACTGACTTTGCGCTACCGGCAGGAGAGAACTTGGGTTGAAGCGGCTTGGCTGGCACCTGTTCACCGTCCACGTACAGTGAGAAGTAATTCAAATCGAAATTCTTGAAATTGTACGGATTCTTTTTGTCATCACCGTTGAATGCGGCATTGGTCACCATACCGACAATCACGCGCTTCGGAACTTGTCCCAGAAATACGTTGTCCAGAGTCTTGCTCCTTATGCCGGAAGCGAGCGTGAAAGATTTCACGTCCACTCGTGTGATTGGATATTTAGCGGTTCCGGACTGCAGTATCTTGCTGTGCGCCAACAGTACGGTCGGGCTGACTTTACATCTTCTAATCCACAGGTTCGCATCGGCGATATGTACTTTGTAGTCACCTTCGTGCACCATCAAGGAGAATGCATCTTTCGACCTGTTTAACTTGAAGCGTAGCTCGACTCCGTTCAATAGATATTTATTCTGATTACACATGTCCAAATGCAGATGACCGACCATATCGATTTCTCGCCCTCCTTTCGTTAGCTTCCGTCGTTTTTCCAGTCCATCATTATCGTCTTCGGTGTTTTCCATATGGCCTGAATCGTCGGCGTTCCACAGCACGGACGATAGATGTGATTTCCTAGCATCGAATCCGTAGTTCAATACTGTTTCGATGTACGCTCGATAGGCGTAAGTGTTGTTTTGCGGTGTAACCAATTTCTGGTTCATACACATGTCCACTTGACTGAACAACGAGTGTAGCCAGTTATTTATCGGACCAGCTTTTGTCGCATCGGCCGCTGCGATCGCCGATCCGTCCGCCTTAATGATCGATGCTGTGATTTCCAGCATTGTTTGCGAGAGATCGGTGTACTCTTCACCATTGCCGGGCACTACAAACTCTATCGGTGAGTCGTCCGTCAGCGTGGATATCGGTTTGTATTGAATCCATTTTCCATTTTCGATACTCGTCTGTGTGGGCGGTAGTGAAAACAAGTCCAACTCCGTCTTGACGCATTCGCACGATCTTTGATGTATGAACGACATGATTAATTGAAAATATCACGAGTCGTCTTTACTGATTTCCTCTTAACGGATTTCCTCTGCTTCTTGGATACCGCTTTCCTCTTCTGCTGCTGCTTCTTCTTCTTTGATGACGTCCTTCCTCTAAGGAGATTGGCCAGAGACTGAGGCGTGACACGGCGTGTGCGACGACCACTCGATTTCTTCTTGCCGCCGTACATTGCGCGCTTCGCGGAAGTCTTGCGCGTTGCGCGCTTCGCGCCACTCTTACGCGTTCCGCGCTTTTTGGATGCAGGCAGCCGCCGCCGCTTGCCTCCGCCACGGAGAACTCGTTCAATCTTGTCGTCGGCTCGGCGTTTCAACGAGCCGGTAAACTCTTTCATGCGCTCCTCCGCCGCATCTCTGGGATGTTTCGTACGCAGCGTCACATCGCCTAGGAAACCCATTCCTGACCTTAGCGCTTCTCTGCCCAATGCCGCGACTCCGCTCCTGATCAGCGGAGATACGGTGCGGATCATACCGCCCAAGAAGCTGCCCACTCCGTGACCCCTCTGATAGGCGGCGCCGCGAAACACCTTTTCTATCGATCCGCCCGTCTGCGAATGTTGGCGATAGTAGTACGCCATGTACGGATCGTTTGAAGCCATTTTTACAGTTAATTATGCAGAGCTCTTCTGAAATGCAGCTTCACGTACGACGTCCCGAACAGGAATGAGAGGTTTTGACCCGTGTGATCCCTGAGGTCGATTTCCACAGTCTCGAATGCACCTTTGGTGATCGGTACGTAATGCGGGCTGGTGTAGAGTACAGTCTTATTCGCCCCGTGCACGTAGTCGCCTCTGTCAATGTTGATGATTTTCAATAGTGGGGCGGAAGTATCTCCGATCAGTTGTGGCTCAATCAGATCGCAGTACACGTACATATTAGCCGGAAGCCCCATCGATAGATTCGGTGGCCACGCTGCTTTATTGTTTTTCACAATGTCCTTCTGCTGCGGATCGAATCCCAACTGTAAAGCCAGTTTATTGTCTAAATGTATGGCAACTACATCTTCTTTCAGTATTTTTATTTCCACTCTGTCCGCATCTTTGTCATAGGTGAACTCTACGTAATCTATGAGGCCCTTCGCATCATTGATCATATTCAACAATTCGGTTATATTCTTGTAGTAACCCATGTCCAGAGTAAACGTGTACTTGTCTGTATCTCCCAAATCTATGGCGGAAAGAATGGTATCCTGTTCGATTATTATAATCTCGTTCTTGCCCACTAATGGAAATGAGCATGGATAGTGAGATTCCACCAGAGCCATCTCCCACGCACCTTCCAATCGTATCTGTTTCGAAAGATGCGTAGTATAGTTTGACACCTTATTGTTGGGGAAATATTCCATAGAACTGTTGCTGGGCAGTGTCAGGAAGAATTGCGAGTTAGACATTTTGCAAGTCTTGCGCTCTCACCCAAGAGTTAAACTCGTCTCCGTAACCTCGCCACTTGACGTAATAACGCTTACTGGCACCTCTGCCACGAGTGTCCAGTATTTTGTCAATCTTGAATAGCTGATCACTCCGATATATTACTTTCTGTAATTCGTATTCGTAAAACTGGCCGGTCAAAACTTCACCTTTGAGGTCCACCAGCGTGTACATGGGCAACGGCATCAGAGTGTTCACTTTACGAATAGTGAACACTTCGTTACTCCAATTGGTCTCGTAGCCTTTGGCGAATGTGCCCTTCTCCTTTGCTATACGCACCGTGTCACCAATCTTGAGTTTGGGCTTAACACGACGTGGAATTTTACTGTACATGCGTTGTAACACTTGTGTTATCGTCCGATCATTTTTCACATCGATGGGGCGCAATCCACCACCGAGACTCTTGTGTTCGCTGGCATTGTATGCTTTCACCAGTTTATTCAGTACATCGATATATCGGTAAGTGTTTTTGTAAGTCAGGTAACGCCACATGCGAGACTTTAATGTGCGGTTCACGCGTTCCACTACTGCCGCTTTAACATCAGGATTCTGCGTAGTCACATATTTTATTCCGTACTTTTTGAATAACTGTCTGGTCTTGGCGCCGGTAAACTCTGTTCCTTTGTCAGACTGGAGGCAACGCGGAGTTTTAGTCGCTTCTTTGAATATTTCTTCGAATGCCACTGTCACTTCTGCACCTTCCTTTCTCTTCAACGCTCTCACGTACAGACGTTTACTGAACACGTCTATCACGGTCAGTAGGTAATTGACTCCATCGTTGTATTTACTCAATCCTCGCATATCATTCAAGTCCGCTTGCCACAGTTCATACGGGCCGAAAACAGAGTACTGGTTGCGTGGGAAGCGTTTACGGGCCGGCTTGTGTAATGTATAGGCGTCCTGTGATTGTAGCCATTCGATTACTTTCGACTTTGAAATATCTCTCTTGCGTGCAGCTCGCACTAGCGGTGCGACACCGCCGAACGCACCGGGCTCGCCGGGGTTGTAATAGAGACGGTCCATGCTCACTTGGTCGGATACGGTTCCCACCTGTCTAGAAAGCCCAACGGCTCCCTGTCCCACTGGTATTCGTCTCTTATTATTGGAGTTGACGCGGCGTAGCCGCCAGCCGCCGTTTCTTCAATCGGTGTTTTCGCTAGATAATCATCGACCTCACGTAATGTTCTCTGTAATGATGTCTCACCGCGCCGCTCCTTAGCTCCTCGTTTCACTGTTGCCCACGAACGTAGCCGCTCTCGCATCGGTGTTCTGCGCGGTGATGGTGCACTCGGTGAACTGGTCAGCCGTGATGGTGATTTGAATGTGTCATTCAATTCCCGTAACGCTCTGATATTATTTATAAATTCTAGAGGTACATTCATTTCTTTCAAAGCAGTCATCACTTCCATCCATCCTGGCGGTATACGTTCGGTTATTCGAACTCTCACTATGTTATTCAAAATATCAACTATATTCGCATTCGGTAGTTTTCGACCATCGATAAACACCGAGTAGTTGATATCCCAACTGATTCGACTATCGGGTTTTTTTCATAAATCGTAACAGATTGCGGGCGTCACTCCTGTATGTCTTTGAGAACATTTCGACAATCTCCTCGACTGGCCCTTCCGCTGCACCCCGTGTCGGTGTTGGGCATCATCGCCGAATGTCGCATCCACGATTGGAATATTAATCGGCTGGCGATTATTAGAGGCAAAGTGTAAGAAACGCTGTAACGCCTGATTGTACAGTTTCCATTTTTCACTATCGTCTATACTCTTGTTATTCATTATTTTCTGCATCTCCACATCCAGTCCTTCCGTAGTGGACAAATTGTTTGACTGCTTCTCCGATGATGATGATGATGTAGACTGTAAACGCTCAATAAGCTCTTGCGGGACGACGGCCATCTTCTTTGCGTGCTCCATTATTGATCTACAGCAGCGGCGGCCGGTCGGAAGTGTAGTTTAACGGTCAACGCTCCGTGACGGAATGAGAGATCTCGCTTTAAGATGTCAACACATAAATTCTCACACTTTCGAATGTCCTTCTTTTTCACCGGCACGTAGTGCGGATCACTTATGTATACCGTCTTGTACGTTCCATAATCATTTATCGAGTGGGATATATTGATAATCCTCAATAGTGGTATACGATCATCGATTAAGATTTGTTCTTCAACAAGATCGCAGTGCACGAGCATAAGTGCTGGTAAACCAAGATTTAAATTAGCCGGTCTAGTACTCTTAAGTAAACTTGGTTCAGATATTATATCATCTGTCGATGCTGTTCCCAACTGAAGTGCGAGTGATTGGGAATAAATTACTTTTGTGACAGGTCCCAACGCAGTTCCTAACGATACTTTAAGACGCTTTGCTTCGTCAAGACTGAATATAGTTCCAGTTTTCTTTACATAATTCAGCCCATTGATGTTTTCCACCAATTCTTCAACTGAATTGTAGTATCCGGGTTTCGGTCTTTCGAAGTGTGCGAATATTTTGGGTTTCTTATTGGTCGGTTCTTTGATGGTTGATTCACCTTCTTTGTTGACTGATTTACCTTCTTTTCCCACAGACTTCTTGGGTTCTTCCTTTTTGTACCAACTACTTGTAGCAAAGCATCGGACCCTACTGTTGAGAATGAACATGGGTAATGCACTTCTACGAGCGCCACTTCCCAGTCTCTACTGTCCAAGCAAATGTACTTCAGTAGTTGTACGGTGAAATCAGACGTGTTATTTTTCGGATAATATTTTGCTGAGCGGGCGTACCGCTAAGTAAAGTCAAATAAAATGCATTGTCTGGACATCCATTTCACTTTCCCAATGCACTACTGACTGCTGCCTGTAACACTGTGCCCAACAGTAATGGAATAAAAACTCCACCTCCTTTCTGCACTAGATAATTTCGTTTCTTTCCCCAACACTCTCCTTGTCTTACTAAGCGTCTCAGAGCCACTTTATGTTTGCTCAACTGGCTTTTAGTCTTACTCGACAGAGGCACGTTCCCACGTAGTACGTTATAGGCGCACTCGCAGACTGAACGGATTCGACTCCTGTCGCAAGCCTTTAACAATGCCTTGCGTTCCTTGGGTGTTGCATGTATTAGCGCTCTGAGCAGCGGCGCGTCCTTCTTCAAGCACGACATGATTGTAACTGACTTGTTATTTTTTCTTTGGTAAGTACACATAGTTTACACGGTCCTCGGGAAATATGCAAGTGCGTACTCTCATGTCCTCGGATGTCGATTGCTTCAAGTCCAAAAGCAGGTAACCGTGTGCCTGTTTCGTGGCATCACTGTAGGCTTCCTCTATGAACTTTGGACTGTCTGGATATATCTGCCTGGCTAAATATCTGATTTGTACTCTATCTCTGGGATTTTTAAAAAATATAATGTAGTGAGCATTTAGTGAGATGTCTCTCTGCCCGCGACCCTGATGAAAAAGATTTTGAGTTATGAAAAACACACTGATGTTGCGGTGATGACAACCCTTCGTGAATAGATCCACCACTCTATCGTCTGCCTCACGCATCATGTCGTCATTATAACCAGTATTGTTCCTTACCATCATAATCACTCAAGTCCGGTAAACCCTCAATGTGGTTTATTTTGGAATTACTTACATCACCTCCTCCCCCACCACTACCGTAATGCCAGTTGATTTTGGTAAATTTTACATCACACATTTCATTTATGTATTCAATAACTTGGACACAAAATGTGATTTACCACTGCCCGAAGGGCCCGCCACAATGGCTGAGAATGGATGTTGCCACTTCAAGCTCATGACTAATACTGAAACTAAAACTAAATACCATACACTTTTTCTTAAAATAAGGGTTTGGGTTTCATCTTAAAATAAAAGACAATAGTTTATGCTGTAATGTACATGGATATTTTATTGCTTAAAAACTATCAAAATTTATAAAGGTATTTACGTCTTGATTCTTCTTTGCTTGCTTTACAAAAATTCCAGTGGAGTGAATTTGCTACCTGGGAGTGGGCTGCGTTCATCAGACGAAGGCGATCTCCGAAACCGCTGTTGTACCGCTCGATGTCGTGGTCGCTCAGGCCTTGGTTGAAACGCCTGGGCAGGTAGACTCGCAGGAAGAAGTCATCGCCGACTTGTCCCTCTAAGATGACGACGATAGTCTCGCGAACGGAGTGGGTCACCCGCTCCATCCCACTGATTGCGTAAGCTGCACTCCTCACGCAGATCAGACAGGCGGGTGTAGGCCGGAGAGCTGGACTTGCAGGTGTTCAGTGCGGTCCGCAGGTCCATCGTCACAGCGGGTGCGGACTCTGAAGTCATCTTGCTGCTCGACATGGTGGTGGTGATGATGCGGCGACTAGTCGAAGAATGATGCTCACTCGGTCCGCTCGCTCGGTTTTTATCATCCCAGACGCCATCTGGATTTTTTGTTTGTGCAGGTGGTCGATGAAACATGAGAATGTTCGTCCCGCTTCTCTTGTTTGCGCAGGTGACCGGATGCAGGTGGCTGATGATACGTGAGAAGGGTCGAGAAGGGTGGCGGCCATCATGGATTTTATGAGGCGCAGGTGTTTGTGCAGGTGTCGATGAAACGTGAGAACGGTTGTTCCTATAATGCCCTTCTTGATTTTCTTGCTGGGTTTTGTACTCGCACTCTGCTTCTTCGGTTTCTCAACGGTCTTGCTGTATTGTGTTACTGTCTGGCGTCAAACCATTAATCTTTGGTACTCCCGTAGCTTTATTGATCCATAAATTCTCTGACTTGTCCACCACCTGGTTGACGCTCTCGTACAATTCACTATTCTTGTCTATAAATAAACCACATCTGTACACCATGTCCGAACCGTCGTACATTTCCATTTTTAAAAGCACTGGTCCCGCTATTTGAAGGATTCTGCACCGCGTAAAGTTGTCCGTTTTCAAGCCACGATACGATGGGGCAATCGTCTGATGGTTTCGGTACCCATCCCGGTTTCGCTGGTGACTCTTCCACTTTAGGCTTTGGAGGTGTAGTCGGGATCTGCTCAACCGTGGCGTTGTCGTCTGCGGCGTTGATGTCGGCATGAAAGCGTTTAAGTACTCGTCAATTAATCCGGACGTACTCATGTCTGTACCGCACTGAGGTTGGTGTGAGACTGTGCTACGGGGAGAGATGTCGGGGGGGGGGGGGGCTGAATGGCGGGAAAATATCGTCCTGCTCCCCCACTCCTTCCGACTGTCTCACAGACGAGTTTTGGCCAGATAGCGCTATGGAGTCCGAGAAGAAGGATGTCAGCAAAACCGATGATGAACAATTGTGGGACTCCTCTATTACAGAAGAGGAATTACATGCGGCCGTCGAAGCTATCGAGGAGAAGGAAAAAGACCTCAGGCGGCTCTGGTTGGCTCAGATGGATATTTGCGGTTCTGTGCCGCGTGATGATTTTGAACTTCAATGCCAGATGGCAATTACCCAGCAACTAGAAGAAGCCGAAAAGGAGCTAAAGAGTGGAGGTACTATCCAGGCGGAGGTGAAAACTGAGAAACATGAAGAATATAGCGAATATGATGATTAAACGTACTGTTGATCCTAATCCTTTTAGTTTTAAGTGGTTATGTTATAAATAAAAAAAAAAAAAAAAAAAAAAAAAAAGAAAAAAAAAAAAAACTAATCTAAGTCAAGATGTTGACTATATAACACAGTGATCGTGTTATTTAGTTTTCAACTTGTAGGCCACGCATGGGGTGTGGGTCGGTCTATTGTGCCGGCTCCCCTAGGTGTGGAATGTCGCACCTGGCCGAGGGTCGGGTTACAACACGCAGGTGCTCATGGGGGCTCCTCCTTCGTGGGTGGGTCCCCATGAACAACGGGACCAAGTGGCGTTGTGCCTTGCCACAGTACGTATGAGTGTTAGAACTCATACGCGTAATTGAGGTATTATTGGGCCCTGAGAAGGGCCGTTTCTGTTGGGCGGAATTAACCGCCCTGGATAGTGCCGCTTCATAGCAGAGTGGCCACGAAGAACGGCGCCTGTAACGTCCGATCAATCAGATCGGCGTCATCCATCGGGGTGTTTATCATTAGTGTTCCCCACTCCAGCAGCGCAGCATGATTTGTTTCTGTAATTGCAAACTCCTGATAACCGGGGTAAAGGGGAGATGACTCTCACACGAACTCCGCTCATCAGCCAGAGATCGACTTCATTGATGAATCGATAGAAGATATCCCACGGATTCATCATATCGACGAAGAACACCGTCGGACTGTAGAGAGCATCCTGGGTGGTTCCTCTAGTTGATTAATGGGTTCCGCAATTACATCAGGTACCTCTTCTTGCGGTAAGAGGTCATCTGCGTAAAAAGCATCGCTGTTAGGCGGTGGCTGATCACGATGGAGACATGTTGCTGCTAGGAGTGAGGAAGGGCGAATGATGTGTGGGCCGGGGTGGGATGCCTATGCTCCCCCCTCTCTGCGGACTACACGCAGGTGACCGAGGGTCGGGTTACACCGTCATTTGTGGGCATAGGTCATATAAATAAATAAATTAAAAAAAAAAAATATAATAAAAAAAAAAAAAAAAAAACAAAAAAAAAAAACGTCTCTACTGTTTTCGGCCGGGAGGGGGGGGGGGGCTCGCCGGGAGCTCCTCGGGGGGGGGGGGGGGGGGGGGCTCGCCGGGAGCTCCTCGGGGGGGGGGGGGGTCGGCTCCTCCTGCTCCTCCTGACAGTCTTCGGCCAAGGTACCCTACTGCTGCCTTAAAAGTAATCTTGGCTCTCTCGACTCGAGAATTCAAATCGAACTCTCACACAGCTCAACTCTCAACACCTTGTCGTGTCGTAAAACAAGTCAGCAGACTTTTAAAAACGTTTCAAGATTTTAAAATGCAGTTATTCGCACCGAAGTAATGAAAATGTGTTGAACACAGGCACTAAAACGGTTCGTTTTACTTTTTTCTGTCCGCAAATGATGTTGAAAAAGGTTTAAGATACCTACTGATTCATAACACAAGAACGTCCATTGTTTATGCCTCGGGTATTAATTTTAATACTTATAAGTTGGTCTACTTTATGGGTCATTTACAACTTTTAGGTTTTTTTGAAGTGCAAAAGTGAAATCAGTAAAAAAAGTTGCACAATTTTTGTAATAAAATTTAAGAATAAAATGTAATAAGAGCTATACTCTTTGACCATACATTATTCATTTAATTCGTAATGCTGAAACAATTGACATTAAAATGAAAATAAATATTTGTCTCGTTAGCTAAAATAGTGGATGGTTTCCAAATTTGCCGCTACACGATAATTTCATGCAGGAACGCACAAACGTATATATAAGACAAATTTTTGAATACACGGAATATATATTTAGATATGAATACCAAGTTACAGATATGAAATTCCCGGGCTTAGGTCTTACCATGGCTACTACCGTAATAGCGTATTCCCAATAGGGAAATTGGATAAAATAATTCCACTATTTGAGTAAAAATGTAATGATTAAAAAAACAAACAAAAAAAAACAACAAAATATTTACAATGCTTATAGCAAAGAAAATACCCCCGTCGCAGCAGACCTGCGTACTCAGCGAATTTCCAATGGAATTTTGGTATATTTTCTATTTCCCCATAAAGTCCATGGGGATTAGAGTATGTAGGTTTGCCGCCATATGGGTCTTGTTGGTAAATATAAGCTAAACCCTACCTAGTGAATGTACAAACCAAATTTTATCAGGTTATGGTGTTCTTTTTATTTTTCCCATAAACCCCATAGGGGTGAGTAAGTAGTTTTGCCGCCATTTGCGTTTTCTAAGCAGATATAAGTTAAACGCTTCCTAATGAATGTGCATACCTAATTTTATTAAGATATTTCAATAAATAAGCAAGATAGAAGGTTTTGTTGATTTCCCATAAGAATAACATGGAAAAAATAGTTTTTGGATTTTCTCCATAACCATTTAAGTTAAGTAAAAAATTCAAAATACTAGATTGTTTGTTTTTTTAAGCTCTTTTAAATGGTTTAAGTTAAAATTGTTGAATTTTATAAATAAAAATAAAAAAAGCCAAAAACCCAATTTTAACCCTTTTGAAACCCCATAAAACCCCGTTCCCATGGTCCGATCATTCTGGTTCGTGAACTCAATCAAGTAGATACTGGCTTACATTTCTGTACCAAATTTCATCAAAATCGGAGGTTCCGTTCAAAAGTTATCGTGTTCATGGACACATACAGATATATATATATATATATATATATATATATATATATATATATATATATACATATATATCAATTTGAACGAACGGTGTTTTTGGCTTCTAGGGACCTCAAAACGAAAAAGTATCATGGTCCCGGGCTTAGGTCTTACCGTGACTACCACCGTAATAGCGTATTCCCTATAGGGAAATTCGCTAAAAATTGCCTTAGCCTATTTTAAAACGTAATAAAAGGCAACGTAGGTGGACATCGCTTTGAAAACTACACAGCAACTGACAAAAATAACCAATAAAATAATGGTAGAGGTGGAGTTATTTTAGAAAATACCTTAAATATGTACCAATACTAGCGCTAAAACCAAGAGTTTAACCAGACTTTATGATTCGGGAGGTTGTGAGTACCTGTAAACTGTATATGTAGAGAATTCCTTCCGCCACCAACTACCGTATACCTGACTCGGTTTTTGAGCAGTTGATGCACATTTTAGGAGACCCTTCGATGGTTTCGTGAAATTAATGCAAATGGAAGAAATCTTTCGCGCAATTTATGAGCGATCTATTTTAAAACTTTGTATTTAGAACCTCAAAAACTTAAAAAAATATATTTTTTTTAAAGAAATTTAAAAATATTAAAACAGACCTGAAAAAGTAGAAGGGAAATTTTTTAATATTAGAACAATTCATACTTTCCAACTAAAAATCAGGAATAGTAGGAGAAGTACGACGACTGTGCTCCCTTTTGTTCGAACATTGTTAGTACAAATGTCATGCAGTTTATTGTTTATTTGCTTGAACCAATGACAAAACCCTCAATCTCAGAGCAAACGTTTGCTAATAACATGCATCCAAACGAAACAACTCATTATATAATCCCCCTAAGATTATTAAGGACAAAAAAGACTCGGTACTTTGATATTTTCACTGCACCATTTGATAGCTTCTGGAAGAAAATAAATAAAATAAGTAAACAGAATAATTACTTGTATTAAGTAATATTTAGAACTAACGAAAACGAAAGGTTAAAGTAAAATTGACCAACATGGAAAAGTTAAAATTGGATTGCAGAAGGAGAATTAGCCACTGTGTCGGAAAGTAAACTAGCGTGGGAGGCTTGAGTGACGGTGGAGAGACGCCGCTAACTCGACTGTGAGGGAGACTGTAGGGTCGCGTGCGTCGCTGTCTGGGACACAGACTGGCCGGAGTGTCTTGTATAAGTAAACTAGCGTGGGAGGCTTGAGTGACGGTGGAGAGACGCCGCTAACTCGACTGTGAGGGAGACTGTAGGGTCGCGTGCGTCGCTGTCTGGGACACAGACTGGCCGGAGTGTCTTGTATAAGTAAACTAGCGTGGGAGGCTTGAGTGACGGTGGAGAGACGCCGCTAACTCGACTGTGAGGGAGACTGTAGGGTCGCGTGCGTCGCTGTCTGGGACACAGACTGGCCGGAGTGTCTTGTATAAGTAAACTAGCGTGGGAGGCTTGAGTGACGGTGGAGAGACGCCGCTAACTCGACTGTGAGGGAGACTGTAGGGTCGCGTGCGTCGCTGTCTGGGACACAGACTGGCCGGAGTGTCTTGTATAAGTAAACTAGCGTGGGAGGCTTGAGTGACGGTGGAGAGACGCCGCTAACTCGACTGTGAGGGAGACTGTAGGGTCGCGTGCGTCGCTGTCTGGGACACAGACTGGCCGGAGTGTCTTGTATAAGTAAACTAGCGTGGGAGGCTTGAGTGACGGTGGAGAGACGCCGCTAACTCGACTGTGAGGGAGACTGTAGGGTCGCGTGCGTCGCTGTCTGGGACACAGACTGGCCGGAGAGTCTTGTATAAGTAAACTAGCGTGGGAGGCTTGAGTGACGGTGGAGAGACGCCGCTAACTCGACTGTGAGGGAGACTGTAGGGTCGCGTGCGTCGCTGTCTGGGACACAGACTGGCCGGAGTGTCTTGTATAAGTAAACTAGCGTGGGAGGTTTGAGTGACGGTGGAGAGACGCTGCCAACTCGACTGTGAGGGAGACTGTAGGGTCGCGTGCGTCGCTGTCTGGGACACAGACTGGCCGGAGTGTCTTGTATAAGTAAACTAGCGTGGGAGGCTTGAGTGACGGTGGAGAGACGCCGCTAACTCGACTGTGAGGGAGACTGTAGGGTCGCGTGCGTCGCTGTCTGGGACAACCGCCTGGCCGGAGTGTCTTGTATAAGTAAACTAGCGTGGGAGGCTTGAGTGATGATGGAGAGACGCCCGCTAACTCGACTGTGAGGGAGACTGTAGGGTCGCGTGCGTCGCTGTCTGGGACACAGACTGGCCGGAGTGTCTTGTATAAGTAAACTAGCGTGGGAGGCTTGAGTGACGGTGGAGAGACGCCGCTACTAACTCGACTGTGAGGGAGACTGTAGGGTCGCGTGCGTCGCTGTCTGGGACACAGACTGGCCGGAGAGTCTTGTATAAGTAAACTAGCGTGGGAGGCTTGAGTGACGGTGGAGAGACGCCGCTAACTCGACTGTGAGGGAGACTGTAGGGTCGCGTGCGTCGCTGTCTGGGACACAGACTGGCCGGAGAGTCTTGTATAAGTAAACTAGCGTGGGAGGCTTGAGTGACGGTGGAGAGACGCCGCTAACTCGACTGTGAGGGAGACTGTAGGGTCGCGTGCGTCGCTGTCTGGGACACAGACTGGCCGGAGTGTCTTGTATAAGTAAACTAGCGTGGGAGGCTTGAGTGACGGTGGAGAGACCGCCGCTACTAACTCGACTGTGAGGGAGACTGTAGGGTCGCGTGCGTCGCTGTCTGGGACAACCGCCTGGCCGGAGTGTCTTGTATAAGTTCGTTCAACTTATAATGCAGTGTTCAACGGTTAAGAACTTTCAAGGGAGAGTTGTTTCATTAAAGGGATTACGAGTACGGTACTTTGATATTTTCACTGCACTATTTGATAGCTTCTGGAAGAAAATAAATAAAATAAGTAAACAGAATAATTACTTGTATTAAGTAATATTTAGAACTAACGAAAACGAAAGGTTAAAGTAAAATTGACCAACATGGAAAGTTAAATTGGATTGCAGAAGGAGAATTAGCCACTGTGTCGGAAAGTAAACTAGCGTGGGAGGCTTGAGTGACGGTGGAGAGACGCCGCTAACTCGACTGTGAGGGAGACTGTAGGGTCGCGTGCGTCGCTGTCTGGGCCACAGACTGGCCGGAGAGTCTTGTATAAGTAAACTAGCGTGGGAGGCTTGAGTGACGGTGGAGAGACGCCGCTAACTCGACTGTGAGGGAGACTGTAGGGTCGCGTGCGTCGCTGTCTGGGACACAGACTGGCCGGAGAGTCTTGTATAAGTAAACTAGCGTGGGAGGCTTGAGTGACGGTGGAGAGACGCCGCTACTAACTCGACTGTGAGGGAGACTGTAGGGTCGCGTGCGTCGCTGTCTGGGACAACCGCCTGGCCGGAGTGTCTTGTATAAAGTAAACTAGCGTGGGAGGCTTGAGTGACGGTGGAGAGACGCCGCTACTACTCGACTGTGAGGGAGACTGTAGGGTCGCGTGCGTCGCTGTCTGGGACACAGACTGGCCGAGAGTCTTGTATAAGTAAACTAGCGTGGGAGGCTTGAGTGACGGTGGAGAGACGCCGCTACTAACTCGACTGTGAGGGAGACTGTAGGGTCGCGTGCGTCGCTGTCTGGGACACAGACTGGCCGGAGAGTCTTGTATAAGTAAACTAGCGTGGGAGGCTTGAGTGACGGTGAGAGACGCCGCTAACTCGACTGTGAGGGAGACTGTAGGGTCGCGTGCGTCGCTGTCTGGGACACAGACTGGCCGGAGAGTCTTGTATAAGTAAACTAGCGTGGGAGGCTTGAGTGACGGTGGAGAGACGCCGCTAACTCGACTGTGAGGGAGACTGTAGGGTCGCGTGCGTCGCTGTCTGGGACACAGACTGGCCGGAGTGTCTTGTATAAGTAAACTAGCGTGGGAGGTTTTTGTGACGGTGGAGAGACGCTGCCAACTCGACTGTGAGGGAGACTGTAGGGTCGCGTGCGTCGCTGTCTGGGACACAGACTGGCCGGAGAGTCTTGTATAAGTAAACTAGCGTGGGAGGCTTGAGTGACGGTGGAGAGACGCCGCTACTAACTCGACTGTGAGGGAGACTGTAGGGTCGCGTGCGTCGCTGTCTGGGACAACCGCCTGGCCGGAGTGTCTTGTATAAGTAAACTAGCGTGGGAGGCTTGAGTGACGATGGAGAGACGCCGCTAACTCGACTGTGAGGGAGACTGTAGGGTCGCGTGCGTCGCTGTCTGGGACACAGACTGGCCGGAGTGTCTTGTATAAGTAAACTAGCGTGGGAGGCTTGAGTGACGGTGGAGAGACGCCGCTAACTCGACTGTGAGGGAGACTGTAGGGTCGCGTGCGTCGCTGTCTGGGACACAGACTGGCCGGAGAGTCTTGTATAAGTAAACTAGCGTGGGAGGCTTGAGTGACGGTGGAGAGACGCCGCTAACTCGACTGTGAGGGAGACTGTAGGGTCGCGTGCGTCGCTGTCTGGGACACAGACTGGCCGGAGTGTCTTGTATAAGTAAACTAGCGTGGGAGGCTTGAGTGACGGTGGAGAGACGCCGCTAACTCGACTGTGAGGGAGACTGTAGGGTCGCGTGCGTCGCTGTCTGGGACAACCGCCTGGCCGGAGTGTCTTGTATAAGTTCGTTCAACTTATAATGCAGTGTTCAACGGTTAAGAACTTTCAAGGGAGAGTTGTTTCATTAAAGGGATTACGAGTACTTAACTGTTATATTTAATACAAAGAAAAGTAAAGGAACTTTGTGATTGATAAAGAAATACTGTGTCGCAGCATGCCTTCGAACTGATACGAGATTTTACTGAAATAAATATAATTTGAATGGTTCGTTTACTATCCTAAAATATAAACATTACAAAGACGATATAAACAAGTTTTTGCATGTGTGGTAAAAGAATGCGGTAACCGCTAAACACTACTTAAATTATGCCTGTTATGCAATATTTACTATTATTTATACAGTTTAACTATTCTGTAAAATTTACGACGTATAAATGAGATAATTAAAAACACTGTTTATAGTTTACTTAAAGATCTACCGATATTGCAAACACTATATGCTATTTGTCCTATGTGAATAAAAAATGTTAATTAATGCATATCGATTGGTGTATTGGTGCGCCAATAGACCAATATTCGTCAAGGAATAGAATATATAAAATACATTGATAAAATTTAAATAACAGCCTATCACAGACGACAATAATGTTCGCACTTTAATTTTCTAACTAATCATGTACAAGCTAAGTATTTTAACAACTTAAAATGTCTAAGCTGTTTCAAATGGCCAACATAAAAATTTAGCTGAGTTAGTAGCTATTCACAGAACCCTCCCCAATCTACCATGAGAAACTCTTTCCCATTGGAGAGATTCGTAAAAATATCAACTTTAAATAATTTAAAATATTATCAAAGTTTATTTTTGTTTTATGTAGGTATTACGATGGATACTGCAGTCTAAACCTTTTTGTTTTGTTTTTAAACACTCCCCCTCACACCAACACCGGACAGACTTACCAGCCGTGACGTCATTTATTATTGCCGATGTTTCGTTGTTCTGCACTTTTTGTTTCTCTGCTAAAAAGGGCCACGCAGCTCGATCCTTTCGTATTTTGTGTAAAATAAAGTTAAGCGAATTTTAAGAATGCAGTATTTTGTACACTTAATCATGATTTCTAAAGAAATTCAGTTTTTAATTTTGCTAACTTTTTGGGAAAGCTCCCCTAACCAACTTGTAACCAAGGAAGTATTATTTTTATTTTTAACAATGCTGTGCACTATAATACTCTTATATAATAAGCATAGATTATTTTAGACATATTTTTTAGTAGAGTTAAGGCAGAATAAATTAAACAATATTTCTACAAACTTATTTTATTTTCGTGTATTTCGCTTTTTATGGAGGAAAAGTATAATCAAGCTTTAATTCTCATGGACTCCAAACATTAGGTATTAATAGATAACAAGTTTGTTATTAGATATTTTCAACTAACCAAAGACACCATTAAATATAACCATTTCAAAATTAACAAAATTTCATTCAAGTTATTTTGTAATAAACACATTATTAATCCATCAATTTTATATGTTCAGTCACAATAATACATTTCTAGTTAAAGCCTTTGACACAGGAATTATGATTTTGTACTTCATAGTAAAACAAGCGACTCTGATTCTCAATTATAAAATGTGAGGGAGTTTTCGAAAAATAAAATACTTTAAGTGTTTACTTGAGATTAATAGCCTAAAAATATTGCGACAAAAAGTAACACAAATTATTGCAATTTAAAAGCTTTTTTTTTGCATTTTTGGGAAAGGCAAGTAAGTTTTACGTAAAATAATTATAGCTACGTAGCTTTTTTCATTCCTTCGAGTACAATACTTGGATCTATAGAACCTTCATATATAATTATTTTAATGAAAATGTTCCTGCATTCGGCATTTTGAAGGCCAGTGAAATACTTCGTTGTTTTGTAAGCAAAATATTAGTATATACTAACAAGAATATACAACTTAAACTTATGATTATAAAAGTCCTCAGTGTAAAATAATTATGCTTCTTCTAATATGTATATCAATAGCAATACATATGTTTCCGGATGTATATTCAAGTACGTCTTATTTTTTTACAAACTCAATTATAAAATGTTACATTAATTTACATCAATGCAAATTTAATTTAATTTAATTAATTTGATCGAATTTTCCATTAATCTATATTCTTAATAAAGTTGTATAACTTATCCACAAAAAAGATTAAAGGTTGGACTATAGGATAGAGAAGAAGTGCGCGTTGAAAGGTTTTCACTCAAAGGCAAACTCTACCCGTTTGTTCAGTTGAAATTTTAAGGGAGAAAAACAATCCGTAGAGGCCTGGCCGCCGGTGTTTTAACTAAAATTGATGATTGAAAAAGTTATGGAACTGTCAACCGAAACTTTATAACGTCAACGTAGCAGTGGGCGTTTTGTTGGAAAATACTCTCTTATTTTTACAAGATTATAAATGGAAACATTTACAGATCTTTTGCGATATATTTGTACTTCTGCCACACTTCATGAATATAATAATAATAATAACATTGTACTTTGAAACTAAAAGGCAAAACAATAATCACTGTCACAATAAAGATTTGAAAACCTTATAAATATGCAAAGGAATTAAAACTAGTTTTGGCTTTTGGTTGAATAACTCACACAAATGCCTTAGATATTGTTTTTAGTATGCTCTTAACTTTTTTCGGTCATAGCTTACCTGAGGAGTTACGGTGCCATAAAAGACTGCTATAAAAGAAGGAATCTCGTGCTTTCGTGTTCTTTACTACCTAAGTCATCGGTGTTAGAGTATCGAATTGATTTTTCGAACTTGATCTAAATTCTTTAGTATTAAAATAAGAAACGAAGATAAAATATTTAACGTATTACAAACCTAACAATTTAAGAAACATAAAAACAAAAAATTGTTCTAACTAAACTAACGGATTAGGTTATTAACTTGAAACTGTCAAAATATTAGTATTTAAAAATCAAAACAATTTCTTTTTGTTAGTCATTAAAACACGCCTTTAATTAAAAAGTAACCGGGAAATCGTAACCTGGTATAAATCATGAGGGATTAGAAAGAAAATAAAAGTTGCGACTCGGTAACCATTTTTATAGGCCCTAAGATTCTAAAATACTCGTAATGAATTATAGACAGCAACCCAAGCTTCTCTAATAACTGTTTACTTAAAATGTAATTACATACGAACAGTAAAGACAGGATCATAGATAAAAAACTATACAAATGTTCGTAGGAAAAAATTATGCTAATAAAAAAATCGTCTGACGTTATAGACACATCCTGGACACATTCTAGAAACTTTATTAAGTAATATTTTATCTATATCCAACATAATCCAAGGAAAAATTCAAACAAACACAAAAAAAAACGAGAACACCCAATGGATAATTATGTTCCTGAGGTCGCTACAAACCACTTGATAGCAAATTTAAGATATATGAATAATTGGAAAAAATTATGTGTTTGGTATCTTAATATATATATATATATATATACATATACATATATATATATATATATATTTATTTATTTATATAATCATATTTGGGGCATTGGCGATGAAGCAAAAATGAAAAAAATAAAGATTCAGAGCGGTTTCTTTTAAAATGAAATTCACATTATTTTATTTTGAGCACTGTAGGCTCTTCGCTTCAAAATACCATTGGAGTTAACATGTACCCTATGAAAAACAAGGGGGTATCTACAAAATCTAAAGGTTCAAGTAATACTCAAGAAACCCCACATTTAAAAACTAAAAAAAATACTTCAGTGAGCAGTTCACGTTTGTTTATACAAAAATTTAAAATTATTTCGATGAAAACTCTAAAGAAACCAAGATATTGGTGGGGTTTGGGTCGCTAGTGAATAAAGGGTGAAAGAGTGAAGTGTTCTCAACTGCAGACAACCCCCCGACCCCCCCTCGACCCCGCGTGAGGGGTTGGGGTCGAATAAGAAGTTTAAAACCAAGAGGTTGAATTCCTAGAGAGCTCTAACAAGCTGGCGGCTAATATTCCAACATAGTTTGAATGATATTCATTTAACAGCAATCCATACTTTTACTTTACTTTGTGAATATCAATACAGGAATTTAAGTTTTGCTTATTTAAGTTGTTAAAGGTTTCTTTGGGCACAAACAAAAAGCAAAACCGGCCTAACACAAAGCAGATATTACGAAAATGCTCTGCTTAAGGTTATGTTGTCAAGAAGAAAGAATTTCTAGTGTATGTATTTTTTGTATGTTATGTTTTACATTTTTTTGTTATTGTTTTATAATTAAATAAATATTAAATGAAACTATTATCTTTATACACTACGTAACGTTAACATTGAAAACAAACAAAAGAAATTCCAGTTTTGATGAGATCAAATCTAAATAGTAAAATAGACAATAAACAACAACTTGTTTATTAATAATCTAAAATCTAATTACATTATCTAATATTCCCAAGTTTGTATTCTGCAACAATGCTACTTTCAAACTTTTTTTATATCTTACAGTAATTCTTAATTGTAAGTGCATATGAATATGATAAGTCAAATTTTTTAATACTATAGATTATGAATTAGGTTTATAGGCTAATTTATACAGTTATGGAGATTTTAATTCATCAAATAAAAAATTGTTGTCTTACACACCTAAAAAGTCGTAATTCTATGGTAAAATTTGAAAAAGTTTTAACGATTTATTTTATGGAAATTAAAAAATGTATAAGGAACAACAAAAATAAAAATTAATGCATCATTTATATAGATATAATACCAGTGAACTATACTATAAATTCATAATCCCACATATGCACAATCCCAACCTACAGAGCAACCTACCCCACAATACAGTATTCTCCCTCACAATGGTATTAACCAGAGCAGAAACAATAGTAGCTAAGCCAAACAAGTCAAAAATTTATTTTAATAGTTACTTCCTTATAATGTTGGATGATTTGCAATTAACTATTAAATTACATTTCATTTCTACGAACTAACTTTTAACATATTTTATTTTCTGTTTATCCTTTTGTGAGTAAAAATTGTAGCATCTTTCAAATATTTCTGTGAGGTAAGGTATTATTTAATCTAAAATAGCAATTTTCTAGTGTAAAGATAGCCTTTAAGAAATAAAAGAATATTTGAGTGCTTTCTTTCAATAAGTAGGGAGAAGCTCCGAATCGAAGGTTTGGTTCAGAGCTTTTCTTTGGGATCCCATTAAATAAATTACAGCAACATTCAAACAACACAGCGGTTTGAAGTGTAGAGTATCTTTTACGGTCTTTATTTCTTACTAAAAGTTGCGTTGTTTCAAAAATTAAATTAATTTTTTTAGCTTAGAGTAGACTTTTTTTTTTTTTTTTTTTTTTTTTTTTTGAGGGAGAGGCGGAAAAATGCATTACGCACACAGGTGGCCAGCCTGTAGTGTGGGGCTCCCCAAAAAACGGGTTTACCCACTAAAAAACCTCCTCTACTCTTTAGGAATCTAACCTGGAATTGTTTGTCACATTACGTCAGGCTAGGCCTAAATTTGGCTTACGCCCGTGGGGCTCGCTCCTTATCCAGCCGCTCGATCAAGGGATCTGGGCCACTTCGCGGTCCAGATCGGTTTTCTTTTCCAGGAGGATGCCCCGGACGAACTGTGACAAACAATCCCAGTTGCCCTCATCCTCCAAAATCTTTTGGCAGACCGAGTTCACCGAAAATACACCAAAGATTTGTGTGACCTCCAGGCGGGGCCCTTCCCAACGTGGACAGCGGAAGAATGTGTGTTCCGCATCGTCGGGAACACCCGGGCAATAAATGCAGTCCGGTGAACCGGTCTTTCCCATCCGGTTCAGGTACGACCGAAAATAGCCGTGACCTGTGAAAAATTGGGTCAGGTAGTAGTCCACCTCCCCATGCCGCCGTTCCACCCATGGTTGGACCTGCTTGATAAGTCGCGCAGTCCATCGTCCTCGGGTGTCGTGCTCCCAGCTGTGTTGCCACTGCTGGAAGGTTCGGGAGCGCTCTTCTGTTCTTGCCGTGTCCTTGCCGATCTCGCCTTGTCTCTGATAAATCGCTTTCTTCTCCCCTGCCAAGAGCTTGACAGGGATGACTCCGGCGACCACCAGGACGGCAGGCTCGGACACTGTCCGGTAGGCGGAACACACTCGGAGCGCAGCTTGACGCTGAACCCGGGCGAGTCGCAACCTGTAGCACTCCTTATCTAGAGCGCCTGCCCACACCTCTGCCCCGTAAAGAAGCACGGACTGGACCGCGGACATCAACAGACGTCTTCTGCTGGATCGGGGACCCCCGACATTGGCCATCAGCCTACTAAGGTAAGTCACTACCTTAGCGGCCTTGTCCGCCGTACGGAAGATCTGATCCCTCCAGCTTAACTTGGTGTCCACCATAACCCCGAGGTATTTGGCGGCACGAGTTGATGTGACCACCTCCCTTCCCACTCGGAGTGGGACGACGGTGTCGATCCTCTTCTTCGTGAGAATCACGATCTCCGTCTTACTGAGAGCAAGTGAGAGACCGTGATCGGACATCCAGTTGTTGACCACCCGCATAACTCGGTTCAACTTCAGTTGGGCCAGCTCAACGTTGCGTGCAGCAATGAGAGCTGCGACGTCATCGGCGTACCCAACCAAAGTGGTTTCCTCAGGCATCTCGGACCTCAGGAGGCTGTCATAGGCAACGTTCCAGAGATCCGGGCCGAGTATTGAACCTTGTGCGGCACCAGAAGTGACTTCCATCGTCCGCGTTCCGTCCCTCGTGTCATAAATCAGGCTTCGAGAGCGTAGATAATCCTCGATGAGCCGCAACAGATATGCAGGAATACGAAAGGTGTTGCGAAGCGCATCCAGCATATCGACCCACCTCGCAGAGTTGAAGGCATTCTTGACATCAAGCGTAACAAGAAGCACTACTCGGCGGGAGAAATGGTTGTGGCTCTCGGCTCTCTCCACAGCTCTCTGAACTTCGGTGACAGCGTCGATCGTTGACCGTCCCTTTCTGAAGCCGTACTGACGGGGGCATAAGTCCCCGGCAGCTTCCACGGCAGAAGTCAGGCGGGAACGGATCAGCTTCTCGAACAGCTTTCCAGCCGTGTCCAACATGCAGAGAGGCCTGTGGGACGACGGCAGCTCGGGATCACCTTTGCCCTTGCTGATCAGTACAAGCCTGGCTGTTTTCCAGGGAGCCGGAAACACCCCTTCTACCAAACAGGCATTGTACATTCTCATCAACAAGTCAGCGTTGATTAAAAATGCTTTCTTTAAAGCCTCACTGGGAATCCCGTCCGGGCCAGGAGCCTTGTTGCTCTTCAGGGAGAGAACGGAGGTTTCTAGCTCCTCGAAAGTGAAGAGTGGAACGTCCTCTACCCGTCCGAAGTCAACCGGCGGTCGCTGTGGATGTTCAGGAAACAACGCAGCGACGATCCTCCCCATGGTGGCGCCCTCCATGATGGAAGGTGGAGAGCGGGCGCCGAGTTTCTGTGTTACAAGTTTGTAACCCAGGCCCCAGGGGTCGGAATCAACGTCGTCACGAAGTCTCCTCCAGCTATTCGCCTTGCTCCTGTTGATCGCCTGGCGGAGAGATTTTCTCGCAGCTTTATAGGCCTCCGACTTACGAACTCTGTCTGCGGGGATTCTCGCTCTTGTGGCGGCTCGTCTAGTTCTTAAACATGTTCTTCTGAGTTCCGCAATCTCTTCAGTCCACCAGTAAACGGGTTGTTTGTCGCGTCGGGGTTTCCTTCGCGGCATAGACTGGTCGCAGGCCGAGACGATCAGTTCCATCGTGGATGTTACTAGTGCCTCGGCCCCAGCCTCACCAGGATTCCCCTGCGCTGGTGAACTTGAACACGTCCAGTTTGTTGGTGTTCCACCGGCGTGGCCCTTCCCGAGATGCGGAAACTCGACGATTTGCCTGATCATGCAGGTCAAACACGACGTATTGGTGGTCGCTACCCGTGTAGTCCTCCACAACCCTCCAGCCAGAGATCCTCGGAAGGAGCGACTCAGACGCAAAGGTGACATCGGGGATCGTGCCTCTCTGCCCGGGGCGCCGAAAAGTAGGTGTGTCGCCCTGGTTAAGGACGACAAGACCGGCCCTGGCGATGAAATCCAGGATGTATTTCCCCCGGGAGTTGGTAGAGGGCATTCCCCAATCGACGGCCCTGGCATTGAAATCGCCACCAACGACGACATGCCCGGTGGTGCCGAGAACGCACTCCTCTAGGTTATCTATCTTGTCGCGGAAGTCCTGGACGGCCTCGTTGGGTGTGAGGTAGCAACTGAGGATAGTCACGTCCCCACACCGAACCCAGACGAATCCTCGGCCGCGCCCGTGACTCCGCACCAAGACATCTCGTGTATTACGTGCCCAAAATGCAGCAGTACCGAGGCTGTCCGAGATCCAAATGTTTGGGTCTCTGTCCCGATACTGTTCGCTGATAAGGAGCGCGTCAGCACCAAGTTCTAGGGCGAGCTGATCTAGAAGGTTATCAGCTCCCCAGGATCTATGAAGGTTGGCCTGGAGGATGCGAATTACCGGCCGCTGCCTTTTGCCTGTTCAAGTGCGGCTCTGAAGGCACCGCACTGACCAGACCCGGGTAAGTGACCGAGGGCACTGGAGCCTGAATCCTTGCAGAGGAAGCAGGAGGGGCTCGAGGAACATTCCTTGCGTTTGTGGCCCTGGCTTCCACACTGGAAGCAGTTGGCACTCCTGTCGGGCCCTTTACAGTTTCGGGAGGAGTGGCCGAAACCGAGACAGCGAAAGCATCTCGAAACTACCACCCTCCGTTTGAGCCTGCAACTGACCCAACCGACTCTGAGGTGCTGAAGGCTAAGCAGCTTATTGGCGTGCTTTTCGCCCATTTCAGCAACAGCCATCCGGAGTTGACTTCGGTTGGGCTTTGTTAGCCATACCCTCACTCCATCAGCTGGTATCTCCGGGAGTGCCACCTGGATCGCACGGGTCACCTCCTCTTCGGTGGAGAGGGCATCAAGGTCCCGAATCTCGACCGAACACTTCGGTTCTAGGGCCTTGATTGAGCCTTTGTCCCCAAGTGCAGTCTTGAGGGAAGCGGCAAAACCGATCTTGTCACTCGACTTCCCCAGTTCGAGGTTAGAGTAGACTAGTTTTAAAATATTGCTTAATTATAAATGAAAGCTATTGCGGATCAAGGATTGAAACCGTCTTAAAATCGGTCGTCCCGGATCAGTGAAATATTTGCTAGTTATTTGTCAACTTAAGACAATTACATTCTACCGATTTTCAGTTTAACTTCTAAGGCATAATATTTTTTATTGTTAAAACATTTCTATATAGTCTTGTCCAACAATATAAATTAAAGTTTGGTCGTCCGCTATTTTTGACCTAGTTACCCTTTACAGGTAGGTTTGCTTCGTGTTACAGTCTAAAAGACCGTTATGATTAACATATGCATTATACTCTACTCAATATTTTCAAGATTTCCTCTATAAATTTTACTATAAAAAAGTATTTGTTTGACAAATTATGTCGTAAATTGCAAAAAAAAAGACACTCAAGGACTTTTGGCACGCCCGGCATATTGTAAGCAATGAAGTAAAATAATATTGATGATGTAATAATGTAGCGCGAAGGCTTTAACGCAGTTAATGACAGTGAAGAAGGCACGAGAAGGGGGGAGCATTAGGAGATAAGCTGTGTGATACAGGAGCAGTATTTCACTGACACTGATACCTCTTGTTTCGCTCACATGGTACGTTAAACTCTAAAAAATCCTTTATGGGGGAAAATGTGATTCGTAGATGAGTATCGTGGGGTTTATTGGTATCATTATAGTATTTTTAAAAAGTACACTTATCGTCATTTCAACGAGCTACTACATTTGTTTCTGTAGGACGAAACTTTAATTTATCATTGACCTACAGTAATTCTTTCCCATGTTTATCCATGTTTATAATCAGATTATCAGCTATTTAGTCTGAGAAAATAAAATTTAACGTGCTCAGTATGCTTAGAAAATAAAATAGATCATGTGTAGGGGGGAAATCTGCAGTTTTCTCATTTATATTTAAATAAAATTACATACGACTTATTTTTTTACCGGAAAGTGGGGTTGGTACCATTCGTACAACCAACTGGAAGTGAGCTACAGTATGATTTTTGTTTCACAGAAATTTTTATTATTAATTAAAATTCACATTCATTTTCATAATTACGTGATGTGAAATTAAATGACAGATGCAAAATAATAAATTATCATCCCGAAAATATTTTTCACAGGGGCTAATTTTAAAAATATCACTACTGTACCCCCTAAGTTATCATTTGGTTTGTAGTACCAAACCTTTGATTTAATGAATTAAATTTTTTTCTCATAATGAACTTAAATATAAAAAAATAAAAGGTCTATTCTATTTAGGGTCGCTTCCCCCAAGTCAATTTAAAGTAAAACTCACTTTTAAACCAAATTTGACCGTATGTTGATATTAAATTAAACTCCGTTTAGTTTAAATGTACTTTTGGAAAGTGGCCATTAATACATAACAATTGTAACTTCTAAACTCAAATATTACTACAAAAACCGAGAAAACTTCTTTGTAATAGCGACTGTTTGGTCGGTAAAGGGTAAAGTAAACTTGAGACATGGTTCCCCAGATCATTGATAAGTTTGCATGTTTGCCCTCAGTAAACCAAAACCAACGGATAGCCAGTGTAATTCCACTCGCATTATTGCATCTCGCTACTAGATAACCTTGCTGAGGATAACAAAACAAATTTCAGTAAAAATTATAGGGTGCCACAAAGTCATGTCACGATTTTTTGATTAAAATAAGTTTGCATAACAATTTTCTGTATATCACGCTTTATTTACCTGACATCTAGAAAATCCCCAAAAATCTTACAGAGCATTAAAAGAAATAAAAAAGTTATGTATTGCTCTTTCGACTTCTATCTATTCAAACTTTCAAGATCTAACCTCAACTATACTTATTCCAATATTTCTTCAGAATATTATTAATATTCAATATTATTTTCAGTTTGGTCTTGTGTTTAAAAAATGGTGATTGAAAAAATGTTTAGAGAATAGCTAATTATCTAACACCTAGAATGAACTTTTTCTTTAAGCCACTGTTTATACTTCATAATATTTTACATTAAGTAACTATCCAACCATAGCAATCAACTGTTTCAATTTTAACCAGTTTTGTACATTTAGATAATTAATAAAGTTGTTATAAGACAATTAGAGTGAGACAGGACTTTATTTACATTACAGGATTTATAACTATCAAGTAATTATTTTACTGGCGCAATTATTATTACGGTGGTATTAATTATTGAACAGAAACATGTGTAAGTATTGTGTATAAAATGTTTAAGCTTGTTTTAAGAAAATCATAAAAACCAAGAATCTAGTAAAGAAAAAGGGTGACAAATAAGAAACATGTCCTTTAAACATTTATTTAACATGTTTAAAAGAAGTAGGTAGAAGATATTTTCACGTAATTCTGATAAAATTAAAAATATTATTTATCAATTTGATTAATGGTACAGAACTACAACAATAATATTAGTCAAGAGGGATTTTTGGAAGAAAAGAAAAGCCAATCATCATTTTCCAATTTGTGTGTTAAAAGGAAAGGGAACTATACGACGGCATTACACATAAAAACCCGTACATTAAGAATATTTAAGCGCACTTAAGTTACACCTGATTAATTGTGACTAAATGTGATAATGAATATGGACAGTTGAAATTTTACTTCTAGGAGTTTTATAAAACTTTTGCCCAGGTATACAAGAAATCAAAATAATAATGATGTTGAACTGCTGTAGGAAAACACTTCATGAGAATAAATAATCAAAAGTACAACAAACGTACGATATTTAATATTCTATATTACATGCAATATAAAGGGTTTAAACAAATCCTATCTGGTAAGTAACAATAACGAATATTTACAAAAAAATTCAACATTTCAATAAAAAGCGTTGAAATTTTGTTGTAAGTCAATCCTTTTTAGTAAATGATGGTATGTTTAGTTGCGGTCATAACCAACAGGAAGTTCTGGTTTTAAATTTAAATCAAGAAGCCTGAATCTTCTCAGGGTTGTAAACCAATGGCAAGAGTCGTGTAAATTAGTGTTTATGAGGGATCTCTGACGAGCAACAACACTGAGACCAAGCAATGAAGCTCTGCCAGCGGGAATAAGTTGTTCAATTTGAACCTTCAAGTGTTTAAGCTTTTATTTCTGTATTTGACAGAAATTTCCTCAAGTTAGTTTGTATAAGTTTATACTGGAAAGATACATTTTTGCCTTGGTTTTTCGATTTTTACACAATTAGTGCCTCCGATGGTAGTATAAAGGGAAATATAGACAAAAAATAAATACACTTTCTATGTTAGTAGCTTAAAAAAGGCTATAATTTATGTACATGCATGAATCATGTTAGAGAACTGACTATTAAACATCGCCCTAGATTTTATATTCTATAGAAGTTATATAAAATATTTTAACAATTTAAATATTTATTGCATCTTTTAATTGTTGTGTTCTGTAATAGAAAAAGTATATGTTAATTACAGTAATTTATTTATCAATTACTAACAACTAGTGTATTATTTGTTTAGGCTCTTATATGATCAAATTAATTAGCAACCAAGGTAAAAATAAATATAACAGATTTAAACGTTACAATAATTTCACATTTATTTAAATTTAGTATGTAATATTTACATTTCAAACACTTGTGCTATAGTGATGCAAAGAGATGAAATATAGTTAATCTCTACAAATGTTTTTACAGATTTAATGGAAATACAACTTTTATAAAAGAGCGGAGGTTACGGAAGTTTCTGACTTACAGGCAAACTCGACCAGTTTGTTCTAGCTGAACTTTGCAGAGAGAGAAAAATACTCTTTGAGGTAAAGGACAGTAAATTCAAAAGTTAAAATTACAGGTATAAATAACTTATACTCGAGAAGTTATGATTAATTCAAATATAATTATACGGCTAAAGAAACCCGGATGAAACTTATTTTAAAGGTCAAATTAGTGATAATTCTGGGACGCGACTTTCAAAGAAGTCTTTATTTAATCTCCAATCATCCCAACTTGAGATGTATTTTAAATCGATGAAATCTTCTCTTATTTAAGATTAAACTTAGACACTATATTTCACTAAATTTTTTTAAAATTCTATAAGCAATAATCTATGTCTAGAAATTTGAAAACATAATATCTCTATAGATTGAACCTCAACAGCTCGAAATATTCGCTACCTAGAATTATTTTCAATGCTCTTGGAAAAAACTATTTAATAAAAAAAATTAATTAATTAATGACATGTAACTCAAATTAATTTCACGGTCATATTTTAACTCTACAATTTTAACTCAATATGTTAAAAAAAATTAAAAAAAAAAATAAAAAAACCACTATCACACGTAATTCAGTGAATAAATCTAATTCAAATTTGCGTTTTACCTCTGCAAGTAGAATTTATCTCTAAATCTCCAAGTTTTCCCTTCGAACCTCTGCAAGACGAAACTCCACCGCAAAAGTCGCAAAGTAGGAGACACGTCAGTTACTGTACTACGTTTTTCCGTTGGTGGAATATTGTGATGTACGTTACCACTGAAAGTCGAATTTAAGAAACATTAGCTCTTTAACTCGACATATTGTTAAGTCGAAATATGAGTAACTTGAAGAAAAACTGTAGACCCGTGAATATCGACTTAGCGAGAGTCGACTATATAGAAATTATGTACAACTTTAAATTTATTGAGCTTTTAAAGGTGAATGTTTAGTGTAAGTTTGACGACTGTACACTGTATGGTTTAGATATAAAAATAATTGTGTACGATAAATACAATGTCAATGTCAAATGTAATATATATCAATAAGCAAATAATTCCCAGTATAATATTTCAGGTTATAATTATTATATCTAAATGTCACTCCTAATAGTTGGTTACTTTTGTAAATATACGACACGTAATTTTAATATAAACGAAATTACGGATGAACAAAAGATCACCTTCATTTCTCTCTAACACGAAAAGCTGACATGAAACTGAGTGTAGGCATTAGGCACGATATTGCTCAGTAAAGTTCCATTTAATTAACCCAATAAGCAGTTTGGTTGGTTAGTTTGCTTATCAAGCATGTTATTCTCTCAAGTATTCCGTTTTAGTTTAAAGTACAGCCATAGCATAAGGCTTATCTTATAATGGTTGTGTAACCTACAGGGCCAATTCTCTTAATATGTAAATCATATGTCTAGGTTTTCAGACTTTATAGTCGTTATGGTTATGTGGTTCTGAAAGGTTTAATTATAGACATCTTAATTAGAATGCTTTCGAAAATATGCGGGTTTAATTTCCGACCACGACAAAAAATTATCTGGTGGGACAGTTTTTAAAACGGTCACCGATCACCGAAACGGCAACGATGGTATTATGGTTTAAATAAAATAAACAGTAGAGTCGCTTGAAAGTAAAGTAGATGGAGTATGTTGAGTAATTGTGAGTAGCACCTCGGCGAACACTAGATTTGTTAATTTTTTGTATTTGTTGTGTGGTTGTCTGATTTTGACGACTGGAAGAAATCTATTTTCCTGGTAGCTTGACTGTTGGACCTGTATTCCAACGAGCAAAAACATGTGAATAAACTGAAATTTCTATTACGGTAGCTAATTAAATGGTGAAAAATGTCATCACACGCTTACAGATTTAAGAGACTTTAATGAAGTATTTTTTTCGTATTATGCTTATATTGAACAGATCTAATGTAAATGTGGATAAAGTCACTAATAAAATATATAACTAATGAAATATATAGAATAATTATTACAATTACTTTTTCATGATTGCCGATAGACCCTATCACTTTTGAAACGATAGGCAAATGAAAAAATACGGCTAAATTTCAATTATGTTCTTTGAAAATAAAATGAAAAATCCTCTCTGTTTAAAGTAGACAGTCCCTCTATATCTGATCTGTCTCTAATTGGACAGGGTGCACATGTGGAACGCAACGCAGCAAACGTCGTATACGTGACGTGTGTACGTGACCGCTGGCGACGAGGGTCACGTGACCGATGTGACGTCACGATGTCACGTGACAAATGGTATTATAATGTAGAAACGGGAGAGCCGTGTGCGTGTTTTACGGCTGTGCAATAGTGTTTTTTGATCTATGATGTAGTTGACAATTTGATCGAAATGGTATTATTTATCGTTTAGAGTTGATAGATTTTTTAAGTTTCAAGATAAAATACAATATAAACGGGGAACCTCAAACACTAAAAGAGTCAAAATATAAAAAATATGTGTTTTTGTCACGTATAGATCTTTGAATGTTGAAACGAAAAAAATGACAGATAATATCTAGGATTAAGTTCAAAATGAACTTTGGGTTTGGTTGCTTAGAGGAAGCGTGATTTTCAAAACCCCTGTGAACCTCTGGGGAACGCTGATGTAGATTTTTATAAAAAAGATTTATTTTCAATTTCTCTTTGTTGCTATAGTGAAAACTAACAAAAACATTACCAATGAATTATCTTTAGAGTAACGGTATGTAATTTGGAACTAAGCAGGCCTAGAATATGAATCGAGCAGAATAAAAGTTAGTGATAAATATTGAAACTCCTGATATAATATGCAAATTAAAAATACGGATACTAAGATACTTAGACAACATAGCACATTTCAAATAATGTGTAGTTTATTATGAATAAACGATGTAGTATATGAAAATGGATACAGAATGTTAAATTGTCGTGATTAAAACAAGCGATGAAATGCTAAAGAGGCGATAAAACCGAACGGGGCAAAACAGTTCGGGCGGTAAATATGAGAAGGGATGACAGGGGGAGCTGAGCGGCCGCCCGCAAAACACGGCCGGGGCAAGAAACGGGGCCGCCGCCGCCACCGACGGTATAAACACTACTTGTAGCCTTGCCATATTATTATTGTATGCATGACGTTCGAAAATATCGAAAAAAATTCATTGAATCTTGGAATACAGTCGACTCTTGCTTGCTCGGACTTCAATAACAGGAAATCGTCATTACATCAAATTAGTAACAAACCTGCCTAAAAAACTAAATCCCGAAGTCATACATAACTTGGAGAATTTTACATAAGTCGAAGCGCTATAAAAATTTACTATTCAACTCGCTCGCTTCGCTTCTCGCCTTATAGAATGTTTTAATGTAGGCCAACAAGTCCACTTTGGGACAAATTTGTTGAACAATAAGTTGAACACATTGATTTTACCTCTATGGTTAATACCTGATTCATCATTGTTTCTACGACAACATTCATTTGTAATTAAATTCAATTGCAAATCTACAAATTGCTTAGCTCTGTTATCATTTTGCTTTACTCGTAGTTATCTAAACATTTATAACCACCAGTATAAAATATGACGAAAATATTTATAGTTTTTACTGTAGTAGCCTATTATTAAGTATTTTAGTAACTTTCTACAATGGAAAACCATATGTTTTTACATGAGCACGTGGCTCATAGCCTACGTTGACAGTTGAGTCAGCTGATTTCATCAACTATTTTGTTTGGATTTTTTACTCCATAAGACCGATATTAAAATGTCTACGATTTCAATTCACGATTAGGACGAAAGAAGAATTTTCCAATCATAGGGTCCTATTTAAATATGGTTTGTATCCCAGAACTAAGTTATTTGGAAAGTTTGAAGAAAGTCTTTTGAGCCGTATCCGAGTGCATACGTAAACTCATGCAAATATAACTTACTCCCATTAGAGTGTAGGATTGCATTTAAAATTTACTTACATAAGAAGAAATTTAATTCAATATCTCGAAGTTAATTCTCTACTGGAGTTATTAGACAAACTTTATTTATAGAATTGTAAAAGTCAAAGATCTTTTAGTTTTATTATTATGAGAATTCCATCAGATTTTTTTAAGTACACGTAGCCAGAAACTTTTAAAAATTACTAATTTCAAGCTTAGTGAAAACAAAAACAATAGAAAAACATAAATTATAGCACGAGTAGGTAGGAAGAGCTGAGAGGTTTTGCTTCTTCAGCAAGGATTAGCCTGTGTGTACCTGTAAAGTGCACAGTGTAATGTTTGCTACTCGCAGAGATGGGGCATATTTACTGTATTTTAGCTTACACAGTTAACGTATACACCGTTAAATGTGTGCAAAATTATTACTTCAAAAAGCACTTTCAGCATTTATTGTTGTCAAATGAATTAAATTAATAAAATTAGTCACAGTATGAATTTTTATTTTGCTACTTACTATCGCGTGTATTCAAATACGAAGTATTACACAATAATTCTTGTTCTAAAACGCAATAATTTGAATTGTTGAAAAACATAGTAACTGAAAAAGATTATAAAAATAGAGGAAATGAAGAAAAAATAATAGATACGGGCAGCAAATAGAAATTAATTTAATTATCTTAAACATACTAATAAGTGATATTGTAATATATTTAATGTGCCGTACCAAAGTTTTATGGTTATTGAATAATATAAATAATATATGTAGCCTATATATATATATATATATATATATATATATATATATATATATATATATATATATATAGTAAACGCATATACCGGTATTACCAAGGAAACGACGTTAAAATACAATATACGAGGTGGCCCGTGCGCAAATTGCGCATTTTATGATTCTGTATGAGTGAAACTCACCTACAGTACGTGACTGTTGATTGTGAAGTGACAGAGATCTATTTTTGTTTACTATCTGGCTTTTAAAATTCGTCTGAAAGTAATCAGCTGTTAAATTACAATTCACAATAAAGAACTTGCAATAAAAGTTGGTCAGCATTTTAAAGCGCCCTCTATAGAAATAAATCAAAGGTGAGAGGGGCGAAGCCCCAAACGATATGACCTTTTTAATTACGATTGTCACTGCGCTATATCCTAAGTTTTAAAATGACACCTCAATCTTAAAAATCGGTTCAGTAAGTTGAAAGAAAAAGGGACGTAACAGACGAAACCCTTATAGAAATAAGAAGATAGATTATGCAACAGATGCACTTTGCCAAAGTGACAAGCCATGGTAAGTTGACGGTTTCTGTTTTCCTCGTTAGTTAATAGTTAATAATGCGTTTAGTTAATAGCTTGAGCATTATTACGAAAAATCCAGGTCGTAGTACTTGTGAAGGAATTATACCTCGATCGGATGACCGTGGTGGAATGGCGTGTGGAAGGCGTAGTTGAAGCAGTGTGCCAATGAAGGTGTGAATGTGTATGATGAAAAAATATATTTCATTTTATTAATGTAATTAAAAAAGTAATAATTTTAGAATTTTATTTGTGTGTTGTTTACATCAAGTTAGTATTTAATTTAGCAATATTTAATTACTTTAGAAGTTAATCAATTGTAAGAAAAGAACATGTGGTCCTACTTTCGCCTCAATAAATATTTTAATTCAATCATTCAATGGCTTTTTCCTGTTATTTTACGTCATAGTACAAAAATCAACAATTTAGACCTCAATACTAAGTTAATGTTACAAAATAATAATCATACCGAAACATTTTTTATTCGGAAACCAAGAAACTTTCTTAGAGAGTACGGGTAAAATTTATGACGGTGGTTCCAAACCCAAGATGAATAGCGATATTTTGCCACTCTGTTGTAAAGCAGCGATACGAGGATGTGAGATCCCTCTTCAGGCCTCTGGAGGGTGGTGGGGGGGGGGGGGGGGGGGTTGGGCGTTAAGCCTTGTGTTATCAACTTAGCCCTGTAATTTACAGCGCAATGTTCACGTAATCCATTCAAGTTTCTTTTCAGATTACAGGGCGAGTGTTTGTAATAAAACACACGATCGTCCTTTTATCAGAGTTCTTATGGGGGTTATCAAACACTGTTGAAGGAAGAGGTGTTTCTTTTTCAAGTATGTTTTTACTCTATTTCCTCAGTTATAAAGTATATAAACAGTTTTATTTTTAAAAAAAAGCATGTAAGATTTAAATCTTGATCACTTTAACTTGTCAACGGAATCAAGTATACGCAATATCTAAATTACATTGTTTGACTGTAACCAAATACTGTAATAATTTATGTTGACTGTAACCATTTATCTATAAATAATCACAAGGAATAAATTGACTAATTACACACGATTACGTAAATTATATTTTCTGAACCTTACATTATTGAGTCAATAGAGGTCTAAAAATATTGCTTAATGGGTTGTTGTAGCACACTCAACACTGTAATTACAAGTAAAGCTAATTTTATAGCTTTACAGCTTAAAAGCACGTTTCATTAGGATCACTTTCTTCTCAGTACACTACTACTGTGCCATACTCATTAAAATTATTGCATTATGTTGTACATTTAGAACTATAGCGATTTATAAAATAAGATATCGAGTGGATTGGTCAAAATTACGTCCATAAAATGACGGAGGAAAGTGGGGGTGGAGTCGGAACTCAGATCCTGATTGAGACGATTTATTTCCTTTAATTTGAAAACAATAATTAGTTTACCAAAGTTTGACCCTCTAGGAAAACAAGATAAGTTATGTGTGAATCTGGACACGGGAGTTAAGTATAAGTTGGGAGGGCTGCTATGACACAAAACAGTCCCGCACCTACCATCAGTGGTTGCTGGGCCTGGGTCAGCAAAACCTGCCATGTCCAATGGGTCATCTAAGAGTAAGGCGATGCCAGACACATCAGTCATCGAACCCTACCCTGACAACGACAGTACGAACGAGCGCCACTCCGCAGTCGCAGACGTCGCAGCCACCAGCTGACCAGCTGCAGCAGACGACGCCGGCATCGGTTCCCGTCACCCCTCCACCACCACAGCAGACGACAGTGCCCATCACCCCTCCACCGCCACCGCCTCACTGCTGCAGCACGCCTCCGCCACTGCCACTGCTCACATCTATAATAGACTTTCCACCACTGACTCCAATCTCACCTTGTTATAAGCTATTGTCAACTGGTAGCCCTAATAAGATGCACAGTACCCCATTCAGTGTTAACTCTAATTGAGTTTTTTTAGACAGCAATTAAATGAGACAAAAAATAATTGCAGGGAAAAGTCAAAAAAAGAAAATAATATAATAAGTTTATTTCATTTTAATGCTCAAAGTATTTCAAACAAGTTGAATTTAATTGATGTCTTTTTAGATGAGCACAATCTAGATATTGTTTGTATTTCAGAAACCTGGTTGAACAATGATAATGTAATTTTGACCTTTTTCAAGAGGTACAATCTTGTCTCTTTTGCAAATAGGCAGTCTCATATTCATGGGGGAGTTGCTGTTTTCTCAAAGTTATGTTTTGAAGCTAAAGAAATCGATTATGTTAAAAGTCTTTCAACTGAAATGCATATTGAGTGCTCAGGTGTTTCACTATCAAGTATTAACACAAATGTTGTTGTATTATTCAGGCCGCCCAGCGGAAACTTTAAAATATTCTTAAGTGTCATGTATGAAATACTTAGTTTTTGCCAGGAATCTAAATTTAAAACTATCATCTGTGGAGATTTTAATGTTCAATTTCAAAACAAGTCTGATAAAGACACAACATCTCTGTGTGATCTTCTAGGGGTGTTTAAATACACTGTTCATATCGATAAACCAACGAGGGGTAAAAACATTGTGGATAATATATTATGCAATTTTTCCCTTTCACATGTAAAAAGTGCGGACAATTTGGAAATACCCTTCTCTGATCATAGGGCCCACTTCATTACATTCTGTCCAAACATTTCCAGCAATTTCAGTCAAAATAGGGCAATAAAAAAACGATACTTTGGTGAAAATGAAGTTGACCTGTTTAATAGTTATCTCTCGGCAGAAAGTTGGTGCGAGGTTTATGAAAGTACTGACATTGATGAGAAGTGTGTTAAATTCATGGAAATTTTTTAATACCATTTCAAGACAGCTTTCCCAATAAAAACTAAAAAAAATTAATGTTAGAAAAAACCAGCTCAGAAATGGATCTCCCGAGATCTTAAAATGCAAAATGATTACATACAGTTCTTAAAATCTTTGCCCAAATCTGAACCCCTGGATAAACAAATAGAAAATGAAATTAACCTCCACAAGTTAAAACTAAATGAGGCAAAAATGTCTTTTTATGATAATACCATCCTAAACTCTGAAAACCGCACAAAATCAATTTGGAATATTGTAAATGAAAACACTGCTTTAAAGCAAACCAAGCCTCAAAATAAAAATTTTCATTTGGAAATTAACGGTAAGGTAGAAACGGGGGGGGGGGAATTATTGCTGACCATTTCAATAAATATTTTACCGATGTAGCACCCATCCCAGTCACTGATGGCGGCCCCTTCCAATATTGTTTTTCTCACACGACTCCCGTTGCTCGTAGCATCTTTCTATCTGAAGTGTCAGTATCAGAAGTCGAGGAAATAGTGAGGGGGCTAAAGGGTACCAGAGCTGCAGGCATCGATGAGATTCCTTGTTTGGTTTTAAAAAAAAAATGTTTCCATACTATCAGCAATGTTTTTACTCACATCTGAAACTCTATGATAATGACTGACACATTCCCACAGGTTTTCAAAATTAGTAAGGTTATTCCAATATTCAAGTCCGGTAGCGCGAGCCATCCTGAAAATTACCGACCAATTTTAATTCTTCCGTCCTTTTCAAAGATTATATAGGCCATAATTTGTCAAAAATTAGTAAATTTTTTTTTAATTGAATAATGTCTTCTCTCTAAGGCAGCATGGGTTTCGCCGTGGAAAGTCAACAGTCAGCGCAGTTTTTAATTTTCTTAACAGCATTACAAGTTCTTTAGATCAAAGACTTTGCACTCTTGGAATTTTCTGTGATTTAAGTAAAGCCTTTGACACTGTAAATCATCATGTTCTTGTTCAAAAGCTTGAATGGTATGGCGTAAGAGGGCATGCTTTAAATTTATTTAAGTCATTTCTTTCCCATATACAACAAATTGTTTATTTAAATAGCACAGAATACCCTATATTGTCAGAAAGCAGACCTGTTGTCAAAGGAGTTCCCCAGGGTTCGATTCTTGGCCCTGTTTTATTTTTATTATACGTAAATGACCTTCCTGATTTTTCAAAAAATTCCGACCTAGTTATGTTTGCTGACGACTGTTCTTTGGGATTTTCTAGCGAAACTGGAGAGCAAGTTATTTCCGATGTCAATAGTCAACTTTCAAACATCAACTTATGGTTCACTTCAAATAGCTTGACACGAAATACTAGTAAAACTAACTTCATTGAATTTTTTCTGGGCAAAATTAAAAAAATCTCTGACGATATAATATTAAACAATAATAAATTAGTTGAAGTTTCCATTCACAAATTCCTGGGACTGCGCGTTGACAGTTAATTGACCTGGTGCTCCCATGTGGAACCATGTTTGCAATAGATTAAAGCCAATGTGTTATGCCCTCAGCCGTCTTGCTAAGGTTTGCAGTCTCGAGATCCTCCGTGTTGTTTATTTTTCACACGTAGAATCAATTCTTAGATACGGGGTTATATTTTGGGGTTTCTCGAGTGTTCAAAATTTTCGTAGAATTTTTGTTCTTAAAAAATGGTGTCTGAGGGTGATGGGTGGTTTAAGAAAAACAGACTCTTGCCTCCCATTATTTAAGAATTTCAGAATTTTTACTTTTGCTGGACTTGTTGGATATGAGGTTTGTGTTTTTGTCAAACAGAATTGGTCGGTTTTTGTGACTAACGGACACTTTCGCCAGTATCCAACAAGATCAAGGGGCATGCTGTCAGTAACAAATCATTCAACAACAAACTATGAGAAGGGGCCCTATTATACATGTCTAAGAATTTATAATAAAGTACCGCTCCAAATAAGAGAAATAAACAATATTAATACTTTCAAAAGAAAATTAAAAGAACATTTCTTAGAATTATGTCCCTATTTGATAAGCGATGTTGGGTGACCTAAGCTGTTAAACTTTTTACCTGATGATCACTGTACTTTTCTCTTATTTTATAGACATAATTTGTTTTTGTATTTATGATGTGTTCAAATATGTATCTTGAACGAATAAAGATGACTTATGACTTATGACTTACCACCTCGATTCCCTTTTAAACTCTGCTGCGGAACTCTGTTATCGCCCTTCCGTCACTAGAATGGAAAGGAAAACTGGGATGGTAAGTGCGGAACTCCACTGTGGCATTAAAAACGTTTCGATAGTTATGGTCGATGGACAGGATTAGTTCTGAGCTCTGTTGTTGCCCGCTGAAGGGTTTTTGTTTGTTTATATCTTTCAT